>PVKS010003750.1:0-100482 GCA_004027875.1 Aplodontia rufa | reverse complement strand
AATGCTTTATAATCTAATACTTTTTTTAGAGCTATAAAGGGAAAGGGAAGGGAGGGATAAGGGAGGGTAACTGGGGGGGCACTCCTGGGGATAATTACAATATCCAGAATATTTACACATTTTATACACATTTTATATTGATTTGTTAAAATCTTGTAAGTCTGTTCAAAAAATAAAAATTAAAAAAAAAAAAAAAAGAGAGGGACAGTGAGAGAGAGAAAGAGAAAAACAACTTTACTTAGTTTTTCACATGGCCTTAGTTTCTCCAACACTTAGCTGTGTAGGTGGTGCTTGCCAGACAAGTGCCGAAACTGCTGAGCCACTGCTCCAGCCCCATCATATTTGTTAATATGGGCTTTCAATGCTATAAATTTTTCTCTATAAAGAATGCTTTTTCTGGGACTGGAGTGGTGGCTCTGTGGTTACGGCTCTTCCCCGGCATGTGCAAGTATATGGGTTCAAACCCCAGCACCCATGTATACAACTAAGTGTAAGAGCGATGAAAGCCATGTGAAAAACTATAAAAATTGATTAAAAATTGATTCATTCTCTCTCTCTCTCACTGTCCTTCTCTCTTTAAAAAAAAAAAAGCTTTTTCTCTAAAGAATGCTTTCATGCTGCCCCAGAGGTTTCCATATGTTGTGTTTTTATTCTCATTCATTTCCAAGAATTTCTTGATGTTTTTCTTTCATGTCTTCTTGGATTCATTCCTCATTTAATAGGATATTATTCAATCTCCATGTATACATGTATTATCTGTTATATTTGCTGTTAATTGCTAGAATCATGGTATCATGGTCTGATAGGGTACATGGGAAAATTTCAATGTTTTTATATTTGTTGTAATTTTCTTTGGAACTAGAACATGATGTAGTTTGGCAAAAGATTCATGTGCTGCTGAGAAAGTAAAGTCATCCAGTTTAGGGTGGAATATTCTATAGATACCTATTAAGTCCATTTGATTTATGGAGTTGTTTAGGCTGGAAATCTCTTTATTGATTTTTCTTGCTTTGATGATCTGTGTATTAGTGATAGGAGTGTTGAATTCTCCCAGCATTATCATGTTGGGGTCCATAAGTGGTTTTATGTTGTGGAGTATTTTTCCATGTACTTGGGATTTTTTTTTTTTTTGGAGAAAAGGTATTTACTATGATTGTATCTTCCTGTTGTAATGTTCCCTTTACTGGGATGTAGTGGCCTTTTTTATCTCTTCTGATTTGTTTATGGTTGAAATGTATTTTGTTGGATATAAGGATTGCAACTACTAACTTTTTTTTTTTTTTTTAAAGAGAAAGGGACAGGGGCTGGAAAGGTGGCTCTGTGGTTACAGCACTTGCCCAGTGTAAGCGAGTTCAAACCCCAGCACTACGTACACAACAAAGTCTCAGAGTAACGAAAGTCACATGAGAAACTAAATAAAAATTGTTTCTCAGGGCTGGAGTGGTGGCTTAGTGGTTTCGGCGCTTGCCTGGCAAGCACGAGGACCCGAGTTCAAACCCCAGCACCGTGTACACAACTAAGTGTTGGAGCAACGAAGGCCATGTGAAAAACTAAATAAAGTTGTTTCTCTCTTTCTCTGTCTCTCTCACTGTCTCTCTCTCTTTAAAAAAAAAAATAATTGTTTCTGTTTCTCACTATCCTTCTCTCTTAAAAAAAAAAGAAATGGACAGTGAGAGAGAGAGAGAGAAGGAATCAGTTTATTTAGTTTTTCATGTAGCTTTCTTTGCTCCTTTCTTTGCTCCAGCACTTTGTTGTGTATGTGGTGCTGGGGTTTGAATCCGCATCCTTGGGCATGCTAGGCAAGCGCTGTAACTGCTGAGCCACCGCTCCCACCGCAAGGATTGCAACTTTATTTTATTTATTTAAAAAAACATTTTTTTTTTTTTAAGAGAGAAGGACAGTGTATGAGAGAGAGAGAGAGAGGAGAAACAATTTTATTTAGTTTTTCATGTGGCCTTCATTGCTCTGACACTTTGTTGTGTACGTGGTGCTGGGGTTTGAACCTGTGTCCTTGTTTGAACCTGTGTCCACTTGCCAGGCAAGTGCTGTAACTGCTGAGCCACCATTCCAACCCCAATTTAACGTTTTTTTTTTTTTGGTTTTAGTATGGGGGATTGAACCCAGGGCATTGCACATGCTAGGCAAGCCACTGATCTATTTCCCCTGTCTGACTTATTTTTAAATGATTGGAAATCTAGATAATGTAAATAAGTATTTGCTTGTAATTTAGGGTGTTTTAATGTTAATAATTGATAAAAAGAATATAATGCTTTTCTTTCTTATTTTTTGTTTTGGTGCTGGAGAGTGTACGGAAGGCCTCATGTATGCTAAACATGGATTCTGTCTCTGAACTGCGCCCAAACGCTAGAGTGATTAAATACGTTCTTCCTAGTGCACATATTTTAAGACTATAATGAAACACTTCTCTACTCTAGTTATACATTACAGTCTTGTTGGGTGCCTTTTTGAAATACTGATGTCCATAGGTACCCCAAACTTTCTAAATCAGTTTGTGGGAGTTTAATTTATACTTTTTCTTGATAAAGTTTTGAGGGTACCAAATTAAACCCAAATTTTATGCTATATTAAATCAGAACATATTTCTATTATTTGGTAGTATTGAAATTGTTGAATTTAGAAAGATTTCTTCATGATCTATTATGTTCAGTATTTGAACCTGTATATTTATTTCTTTTCTTTTTGACAGCCTGGAATATGATGAGAATACTTCAATCATCTTTAGACCCAATTCAAAGGTAATTGTGGAAGTCAGTCTTCACCTTGTTACTAATGTTTATTTTCATTTTCATTCACTATTTTTGATTGAAATAAATCAATGCTTCTGAATTTGGTTCTGGCGCTGCACAATGTCATCTCTTGTCTGTGACCTCTTGCATCCAGAACTGTTTTTGAAATGGAGTAAAGACATTATAATGTCATTCTCTCCGTAAAGAATCTAAAGGTCTTTCTCTCCTCAGTTTTATACTTGAGTCTGGAAGAGGCTAGCATTTGTGTCTTCCCTCCTTTCATTTAGGTGGACAAGTTCAGAAGATATAGGTAGATAAGTTAATAGACAATGTTGTACCTTAATTGAGGTTTTTTTTAATACATTGTTTTTCTTCCTTTCGTTTTAGAAGTATGCCTTATTTCTTTACTAAATGCTATTCTAGAAGCATATAATGGAAGAAATAAAAATGAAAAATAACAGTGATTTATCATGGGACTCCTCAGCTTACTGTTTGATTTTGTGGGGAATAATATTCATCCTGTTTAGGTTAAAATTATCTTTCTTATCTTTTTGTCTTCCTTTCAGTTGGATTTCTTTTTAGAGTTGGTATTAGTCCCTGGACATAGATTTGAGACTTTCCTATGAGCCTTTCCCCAATTTCTCTGTACATTTCAGTAAGGAGAATAACAATTTGTTTTTTCATTATTATTGAACCTTCAAAAGGGAATTCAGTGGTACTTAATACTTCATCTTTACCCAATATGGTGGAGTGGAAAGAGAATTCCTAAGCCAGAGGCTTTGGTTTCTAATGCAGGTTTTTCAGACACTCTTTCTTATTTGTTAAAAGGGAATGATATGTTTGTTTTGACTGCCTCTCATAGTTCTTGTTATTATCTGACAGTTAATGTAGATAGGCTTTGAAAAATAGAGAGGTTGTTATTTTTGTTTTATAAGGAGATATTGATAGTGGCATTGGTAAAGCCTGATCTTTTTATGAGAATTTTCCTTAATAAAAAAAATTTGTTTAATGCCTCTGGGTGTCCATACTTTTAAAATACAAATTGAGTGTATAAATGTCTAAAAATAAAAAATAAAAAGGGTTGGAGATGTGACTCATTAGTTAAGCACCTCTGGGTTCAATCCCCATATTCAAATAAATAAATAAAATTAAATAATATATTGCTCCATGTATGATTTGGGCATGTAAGAAGAATGCTGTACAAATGCATGGATTTCATTTTTGAGACTGGGCACAAAAAAATTGTGAGTTTGTTCATCATCATGACTCCTTTAACTACTGTTTAATTTATTAAGTAGCAATAATTCTGACTCATTTTCATTCTGTTGCTCTTTGTTGAGAGTCCGGTATACTTTTTGAATAGGGTTGACAAAAAGTATAGGACTGGAAAGGTGTCTGTCTTAGGAGAGATTTAAACTGTCTTAGGACAGGTTTAATTACAGAAACCCTGGAGGACCATGTAAAAACATGCCTCTGGGTGAATTTTGCTAATATTGATCTTTTGCATTTTTAGCATATTTTAAAGTATTTAGTTGAACTATAAACTGATTTAATTTCAGTTTACTTCTGGCATATTCACACATTAATTTGAAAGATCCCCCCCAATCAGGTGAATACTGATGGTCTGGTATTAAGAGGATGGTACAACTGTCTGACTCTGGCAATATATGGATCAGTGGATCGAGTGATAAGTCATGACAGAGATTCACCTCCACCTCCACCTCCACCTCCACCACCCCCCCAGCCACAACCAAGTTTGAAAAGGAATCCAAAACATGGTGAGAATTTTAAATTTGCTTTTGCCATTGAAACATGTCTGTTATAGTAAAAAAAGCTAATTCAGAGAGCTCTTCTATCTTGTACCTTGCATAAGACATGATAAGATGCCTGTCCATCTCCTCCTATTCTTTTTTTTTTTTTTCAGGGCTGAGGACCGAACTCAGGGCCTTGCGAGTGCTAGGCAGGTGCTCTGCCACTGAGCTAAATCCCTAATCCCCATTTCCTATTCTTTTCTGTAAGAGTTTATTTTTATGTTAAAGTTCTTACATTTAATTTTTTCCTCTACTTTCCTATAGAGCTTTTAAAATTGACTGGGGATGGGGGATGTCCCATTTAAAATGTCAGCGGTATGGGGCTGGAGCGGTGGCTCAGTGGTTCCATCAGTTGCCTGGCATGTGCGAGTACGAGAGTTCAAACCCCAGCACCACATACATAACAAAGTGTCCAAGGAATGAAAGTCATGTGAAAAACTAAATAAAATTACTTCTCTCTTTCCGTCTCTCTCACAGTCCCCTCTTTCTTTAAAAAAAAGTAAAATGTCAGCGGTAGGGGCTGGAATGGTGGCTCCACGGTTACAGTGCTTGCCCAGCATGCTCATACTCGAGTTCAAACCCCAGTACCACGTACTCAACAGTGTCAGAGCAATGAAGGCCACATGAAAAAACGAAATAAAATTGATTCTGTTTCTCTCTCTCTTTCTGTCTCTCTTTTTTTTTTTTTTTTTAAGACAGAGGGACAGTGAGAGAGAGAGAAAGAATCAGTTTTATTTAGTTTTTCATGTGGCTTTCATTGCTCCAACACTTCACTGTGTATGTGGTGCTGAGGTTGGAACTCGTGCATGCCAGGCAAGCGCTGTAACCAGTGAACCACTGCTCTAGCCCTGTCCCTCTCTCTTAAAAAAAACAAAAAAACAAAAAAACAAAAAACTGTCAGAGGTAATACAATCCAGTGGTGGTGGTTCTTCTTCTTCTTTTTTTTTTTTAAACAAAATAACTTTTATAAGAATTAAAGAATAGTTAGGAAATTTGGTATGTATTCCTGACTTATATTAATGGAACTTTTTTTAGGATTGCTTTACAAATTTGTTTGAATGGATAAATCTTAACTAATGCAGGTTTTCCTCAGGTTTTTTTTTAATTTTTAATTTTTTTTTAATGAGGAGAGAGAGCAAGAATCAATTTTATTTATTTTTTCATCTGGCTTTTGTTTCTCTGACACTTAGTTGTGTATGTGGTGCTGGGGTTCAAACCTGGGTCCTTGCGCATGCCCGGCAAACGCTCCAACCACTGAGCCACCACTCTAGCCCAGTTTTCCCCACTTTTGAGAGTCATTAATTTGAAATAAAAATAAGAAATTCATTGTACTTCCGTTGCTTTCTTTAGGCAGCAGGACTAATATTTCACAGGTCTTTTCTGTGTACTTCAATATTGATTACTGTAAGGGTTGAAATGAGATTCTGGAATACATTTGAAATTATGATTGAGGTCATAGGGGAAATTTTTTTGCTTACCATGTGACTCAGGACACTGAGTCAGGCCAGGTGTGATGGCGCATGGCTGTAATCCCAGTGGCTTGGGAGGTTGAGGCAGGAGGATGACAAGTTCAAAGTCAGCTTTAGCATTTCATTCAGGGCCTAAACAACTTAGTGAGACCCTGTCTCAAAGTAAAAATGAAAGGGGCTGGGGATGTGGCTAAGAGGTTAAGTGCTCCTGGCTTTAAAAAAAAATTTTTTTTTTTTGGCTTTACAATTAGTGTTTTATAAGTGTGGTGTGAGCCCTTTTTCTCTGACAGTGGTTACATACTGTACTTTTATATCTTTTCTTATATCTTACTTGCTAAGCACAGCACTGTTAATCTTTTGATTCTTCATTCTTCTATGCATTTCTTTCTTTCTTTTTTTTTTTAGGACATAGTTAATGTTTTATTTTTCCATCTGGTTTTTGTTTTGTTTTTCCTCCTCTTAGTTGTGTATGTTGTGCTGTGAATCAAACTAGGTCCTCATAGATACCAGGCAAGTGCTCTATAGCTGAACTACCTTTCCAGCCCTGCACTTGTCTTTTTTACCTGATTGTGACTTCCTTCTGGACAGAGAATATGTTTTGTTTATATTTGTGTCTTCAAAAGTCTTATCATTGTCTTACATATATAGTGGCAACTCTTAACATTTTATCCAGTTTACTGAATTTTTTTTTTTTTTTTTTAGAGAGAGTCGATTTTACTTATTTTTTCATGTGGTGGTTGTTATGTTATGTATGTGGTGTTTGGGTTTGAATCGGGTTTTCATGAGGCAAGTGGTCTACCGCTGAGCCACCTCTTCAGCCCAGTTTACTGACATTTTAAAAATTAACACAGAAGCTCGTGTATTTTATTATTTGAATTTATTTATTTATTTATGTTTTGGTACTAAATATTGAAACTGGGGTGCTTTACCACTGAGACCCAAGCCTTTTGATATTTTATTTTGAAATAGGGTCTTAGTTGTTGAGGGTCTTGCTAAATTATTGAGGTCAGTCTTGAAATTGGAATTCTCTTGCTTTAGCCTCCCACTCTGCTGGGATTATAGGTACGTATCACTGCATCTGGAAACAATTTTTTTTTTTTTTTAAAGAGAGAAGGACAGGGAGAGAGAGAGAGAGAATCAATTTCTATTGAGTTTTTCACTTGGCCTTTGCCACTCAGACACTTAGATGTGTACATGGGTGCTGGGGTTCGAACCCGCGTACCCGCGCATGCCAAGCAAGCATCGCAACCGCCGAGCCACCACTCCAGCCCCTGGAAACATTTTTTAATTGATACACAAAAGTTGTACATATATATGGGGTACCGTGTGATGTTTGATGTATGTGTAAGTTATGTAATGTTCAAATCTAGGTAAACATATCTAACTCCTCAAATGATTTATCACTTTATGATGAAAAATTTCAAAATCCTTTCTTCTAGTTTTAAAAAAGTATATATATTATCATCATCTATAGTCACCCTACTATGCAGTAGAATTCTAGAACTTTTGTCTCTTAACTATAAATATATGTGAATATGTATTTTTACCTTTTCATTTTTAAATAATTATAGATTCATTGGAGGTTGCAAAGAAATTTACAGGGAAATCCTGTATACTCTTTAGCCTCACCTAATGTTAACACTTTTTGTAACCATAATATACTATCAAAACTAGAAAACTGACATTGCTGCAAACTGAAGAACTTGTTCAGATTTTACTAACTGAACAAGGTTAAACAGATTTTCTAACTAACCTCATTCAGTGTTAGACATGATCTCATTGTGTGTATGTGTGTGCGCACATGCGTGTGTCCAGCTCTTTTTTTATGTCGTGTAGCCAGCCTTGCACGATCACCACCAGACTCAAGATACTTCTTTGCCACCACCACAAGATTTCTTTGTGTTGCGCTTTACTGCCAAACTCATCACTCTCATCTGTAACCTTTGCCAAGGACTAATCTGTTTTATTATATCTGTAGTAACATTTACAAATGTTCCATATACTGTCTTTTTGAGTTGAACCTTTTTTGTGGTACTGGGGATTGAACCTAGGGTTTTGCTTATGCTAGACAAATGCTCTACCACTGAGCTATACCCCCAGCACTGAGATTAAATTTTCATTCAGTGTAATATTGTAAGAATTGTCCTCTTGATTGTACATGTTGATAGTTCTGTTTTTTCAACTGAATAGTACTACATAGTCTGGATGTATCTTTTCTTTAATTTTTAAAATTATTTTTAATTTTATTTATTTTTTTTGAGGCTACCTCTGACTGAACCCAGACTTTTATCCCTGCCAAACACATGCTCTGTCATTAATCTGTACTCCAGCCCATTCTACTATTTATTTCACTGTTCACTATTGAAGGACATTTGAGAGTAGTTTCTAATTTTTGGTTTTTATAAATTAAGCTAAACATTTTTCTGCATGAAAATAATATTTATAACTGTAGTTATTAATTTTTCTGGGATTGTGTTCAAGAATATATGTGTTATATTTTGGTATGTGGGAAGTTGGAAATTGTATTACTAATATGGATTAATTAGCAGATTTTTTGTTAAGACTCTAGTAAGGGAATTAGAGTGGTAGCTCGGTGATTTCAGTGCTTGCCTGGCATGTACAAGTATGTGAGTTCAGTACCCAGTACCACATACACAACGAAATGTTGGAGCAATGAAAGCCACATGAACATGAAAAACTAAATAAAAATTGGTTGTGTCTTTCTCTCACTGTCCCTCTCTTAAAAAAAAAAGAAGGAAAAGTTAATATCAGTAAATTCTGAAGATGAAACATCAAATGATTAAAAATATTTTTCATGCATTCATTTCATTCTACTTTAATAATTTGAAGGTTTCTTCCTCTATCTTATAAAACCCTAGCTGACGGTGAGAAAGAAGATCAGTTTAATGGAAGCCCTCCAAGACCACAACCAAGGGGACCAAGAACTCCTCCAGGACCTCCTCCACCTGATGATGATGAAGATGATCCTATGCCTTTGCCAGGTATAAATAAAATCAGTACTATGATTTCCCTCCCTATAATTAGTGCTTTTTATTTATTTATTTTTTATTTATTAGATGGATATAGAGATACAATTGAGGGGGAAACAATATCAAACATTCAAGAGCCAGTGTATATATACTTAGTTATCCAGGGCTGATGCCATATCATGGATGTCCAGCTTGGGTTCCCCCTGTTGATGTTTCCTCCAGAAGAACTCCTGAGTTAAATGGATATCTCATGGAGGGCAGAGATCTCCTTCTGAGATGATTCCCCCATATTCCCACCCTCCAGTCTCCTAGGATTTCTTCTCCCCGCCCCCCGCCACCCCCTCTCTACGCCTTCAAGTGTCCTAGGGAGTCGTCTCCCTGTTGTGTTGAGAATCATACAATTTGAAGTTATTTTTAGCTTAGCTGTCTAACATACTGCTTCCCCATGTATTCTAGCTTCCACAGATGAGAGATACCATTCGGCCCTTGAGTCTCTGAGACTGGGATACTTCACTTAGCATAATTCTTTCCATCTCCATCCATTTGATATCAAAAGCCATAATATCGTCTTCTCTAATGGCAGAGTAGTATTCCATTGTACATATGTACCAAAGTTTTTGTATCCACTCGTCGAGTGAGGGGCATCTGGGTTGGTTCCATAATATAGCTATAGTAAATTGAGCCTCTGTAAACATTGAGGAAGCCATATCACTATATATATATAGGTAGTAAAAGGAAAAGGATTAACATGAATATCAGATAGTGTACTTTAGTAATTCTCACTTTCTGAAATTGAATAATATATACCCTTTTTTTGGCAGGGGGAGGGGCGGTGTTAGGAGTACTGGGGATTGAACCAATTGAACCAAAGGCACTTCAGTATTTAGCCACTTTCCCAGCCCTTTTTATTTCTTTTCTTCTTCTTCTTCTTTTTTTTTTTTTAAAAGAGAGAGGACAGTGGAGAGAGAAAGTATCAACTATTTATTTTTTTGTTAGAGAGAAAGAGAGACTCAAATTCATTTAGTTTTTCATGTGGCTTTCTTTGCTCCAACACTTCGTTGTGTACATGGTGCTAGGATTTAAACCTGTGTCCTTGCACATGCTAGGCCAGAGCTGTAACTGCTGAACTACCATCACTCCAGTTTCCCTTTTTATTTCTATTTTGAGACAGGGTCTCCCTAAGTTCCTGAGGGTTTGGCTAATTAAGTTGCTGAGACCGAACTTGTGGTTCTCTCATCTTAATTTCTTAAATTGCTTGGATTACAAGTGTGCACCACTGTACCTGGCACAACGTATATTCTTAATATCTTTTAAAAGCAAGTTATTCTGCTACTTTTTAAATTGGACATTTATGAACCAACTCATCCAAAATGTCATTAAGTAGTTGTGGTATTCAGTCCTGTTGCCTGTTGCCTCATAAATTAGTGATGTTATCTGTGCCTTAAATCTTGATTTTTTTTTTTTTCAGTGTCTGGTGACAAGGAAGAGGATGCTCCCCATAGAGAAGATTACTTTGAGCCCATTTCTCCTGATCGGAATTCTGTTCCTCAGGAAGGTCAGTATTCTGATGAAGGAGAAGTAGAAGAAGAACAACAAGAAGAAGGAGAAGATGATGAAGATGATGTGGATGTTGAGGAAGAAGAGGATGAGGATGAGGATGACCGCCATACCGTAGACAGTATCCCCGAGGAGGAAGAAGATGATGAAGAGGAAGAAGGTGAAGAGGATGAAGAAGGTGAAGGTGGGTTAGCTAGGATTTTTGGTTTCATGTACTAGAAACTAGATGTATCTTTCAGCAGTGCAGCTTAGTCAATTAACTGTGGTTTATTTTCCTCATAGATTTAATCTGTTTACCTAACCTAAATTGTCTGATTCTGTCTCAGTCCCATTTCCAGTTTTCTGGGAGAGAGAGTCTTTTTGGCTTGCTACAGTATGAGTTGCCCCTTGGTACCATTAGGTTTGGTCGGTGAAACAGGATCATGTAGTAATTACACGATGGTTAGGAATTGATAGTTGGTTTCAGAGTAAGGTGTGGTGTTGTAAACTGGGTGGATCTGAAGATGTTTGGCGCTTAGATAGTTTAGCAAAGTGCTACATTATTTCAGAAATTTAGGGGGAAATAATCTGTTACCACAAGTACACGTGGCAGAATGATCCAATGCTTTTATTAGGTTTTATTTTTCCTTTCAAAGCAGAAAGTGATAGATATTTGAGTTAATTGACTCTTAATTTGTCCTGTAATTGGAAGTGTTAATTTATTTGTGCAAAATGATACATAATGTGCTATGTATGGCTTTTTTCCTATAATAAGGGTGAGAGTCATTTCAGAATCAGAACTTGTTTTTACAAAATACACAAGTAATTTGAGTATTGAGTGATGTTTTTCTTAGTTTTCCCAGATTATCAAATAATATTTTGGATTTACTGTATATGACTGGCAAATAGTAGTTTGATTTCAACCAGGCCCCTTTTTTTTTTTTTTTTTTTTTTTTAAGAGAGAAGGACAGTGAGAGAGAGAATCAATTTTTATTGAGTTTTTTACTTGGCTATCATTGCTCTGACACTTAGTTGTGTATGTGGATGCTGGGGTTTGTACTCATGCATGCCGGGGTGCTTGGGCTAGCACTGTAACTGCCAAGCCACCGCTCCAGCTCTTGAGGCACTTTTCTTAATTAGGACAATTTGGTGGGGGCTGGAGTGGTGACTCAGCATGCACATGTATACGGATTTAAACCACAGCACCCACGTACACAACTAAGTGTCATTGTAATGAAAGCCTTGTGAAAAACTCAATAAAAAAATTGATTCTCTCTCTCTCTCTCTTGATCTCTTTCTCTCCCCTTTTCTCTTGAAAAAAAAAAAAAGAATTTGGCAGAGAAGGTGAAGGAATGAAGCTGGGTAAATTTTTTTTTTTAAAAGAGGGGACTGTGAGAGAGAGAGAAGCAATTTTTATTAAGTTTTAGTTTTTCATGTGACTTTCATTCCTCAGACATTTCATTGTGTGTGTGTTGCTGGGGTTTGAACTCCTGTATTCATGCATGCCAGGTAAGCACCGTAACCCCCAAGCCACCGAACCAGCCCCAAGCTGGTTAACTTTTTTTTTTGGTTAACTTTTTTTTTTTTTTAAAGAGAGAGGGACAGTGGAGAGAGAGAGACAGAGAAAGAGAGAAACAACTTTATTTAGTTTTTCACATGGCCTTCGTTGCTCCAACACTTAGTTGTTGTACGTGATGCTGGGGTTTGAACCCGGGTCCTCGTGCTTTCCAGGCAAGCGCCGAAACCGCTGAGCCACTGCTCCAGCCCCTTGGTTAACTTTTAATATAAGACATTTAGCATGTTTCAGAGTGAAACCCCTGTAGGCCTTTATCTTTTCAGATAGATTGTATTACTAAGGTTAAACAAAGGAATGTCAAAGAGCGCTGAAGGATTTCTCTGGAAACATTTTTTTTCTTCAGCTATCATTGGTCATCTCCGTTTTATCATAGTCAGGCAATAGTAATGTTAGAAAGTAAAACCAACAAGTTTTCTGTCTTTAGTTTTGTTTTATTTGACTTAGAGGGAAAAGCTGCATATTTCATAATAAGAAAGCTTTCTTTTGGCAAAGCCAAGCATTTTAAATTTTAAATGAATAAGTTCTCTTTTTTTCTAATACTTGGGGTGCTTAACCACTGAGCCACATCCCTGGCCCTTTTTATTTTATTTTTTATTTTGAGACAGTCTTGCTAAGTTGCTTATTAGGGCCTTGATAAGTTGCTGAGACTAGCTTTGAATTTCGAATCCTCCTGCCTTAGCCTCCCAAGCTGCTGGGATTATAGGCATGGACCATTTTGCCTGGCTAAATGAATAAATTTTCCATAGCAATACGACATAGGTTAGCAAACCGTGTGACAGATAAATAAAGTAAAAATTGAGGTATATGAAATATTAATAAACTAACATTTTTTTTCCTGAAAATGTTTGGTTTAATCTTATAGTAGTTATTGTGTCAATTTTTACTTAACTTTGATGTTTTGCTTTTTTCATCTTAAAAAATAATCTTTTAAGAGGGCAAGTTTAGGGGGCTGGAGTGGTGGCTCAGCAGTTACAGCGCTTGCCTGGCATGCTCAAGGATGCCAGTTCGAACCCCAGCACCACATACACAACAGTGTTGGAGCAACGAAATCCACATGAAAAATTGATTAAAATTTATTCTCTCTCTCTCTTTCTCTTAGCCTCTCTTTAAAAAAAAAAGTGGGGGGGCAAGCTTAATTTTTAATTAATTTTAATTTTTTTCTGTTCTGAAAGAGAGGTGTTTGTTACCTAGAGGCGTTCCTAATTTTATTTCTGTGAGGAAAAGGTGTCTGTTGCAGAGTTAGTTTTACAGCTGAACACATGTAATAGAGGAATTTACTTTTGTCCATAATTATCCTACTGGAAATTATGAAATGTTGGCTGTTGTTAAGTGGGGCAGAAGTTGGTTTTGTTGTGGATATTATGGATTCTTAAAGTTTGCTGTTTCATAAAATAAACTTTTTTTGATCCACCAGAATTTATGCATTAATATAAATGATATAATGCTATAATACTTAAATGTTATTGAACTAATTTTCAGGTGATGATGGTTATGAACAAATTTCAAGTGATGAAGATGGAATTGCTGACTTGGAACGTGAAACATTTAAGTATCCAAACTTTGATGTTGAGTACACTGCTGAAGACTTAGCTTCTGTTCCTCCTATGACATATGACCCATATGATAGGGAACTAGTACCTCTCTTATACTTCAGCTGTCCATACAAGACTACTTTTGAAATTGAAATCAGTAGGATGAAGGATCAAGGCCCAGATAAAGAAAACTCTGGGGCAATAGAAGCCTCAGTGAAGTTAACTGAACTGTTAGATTTGTATCGGGAAGATAGAGGTGCAAAATGGGTAACAGCTTTAGAAGAAATTCCAAGTTTAATAATAAAAGGATTAAGCTATTTGCAATTGAAAAACACAAAACAAGACTCCCTTAGCCAGTTGGTAGACTGGACAATGCAAGCTTTAAATTTACAAGTAGCCTTTCGCCAACCCATTGCCTTAAATGTCCGGCAGCTCAAAGCTGGGACCAAATTAGTGTCCTCACTAGCAGAATGTGGAGCTCAGGGAGTCACCGGACTGCTGCAAGCTGGAGTGATCAATGTGTTATTTGAGCTCCTATTTGCTGATCATGTCTCATCTTCCCTGAAGTTAAATGCTTTTAAAGCTTTGGACAGTGTCATTAGTATGACAGAAGGAATGGAAGTTTTTTTAAGAGGTCGGCAGAATGAAAAAAGTGGCTATCAAAAGCTCCTGGAGCTCATACTTCTAGATCAGACTGTGAGGGTTGTCACTGCTGGGTCAGCCATTCTGCAGAAATGCCATTTCTATGAAATCTTGTCAGAGATTAAAAGACTTGGTGACCATATAGCAGAGAAGACTTCATCTGTTCCCAACCACAGTGAAACTGATCATGACACAGATGGTGGACTTGAGAGAACAAACCCAGAATATGAAAATGAGGTCGAAACTTCTATAGACATGGATCTTTTGGAATCTTCAAATATAAGTGAAGGAGAAATAGAAAAGCTAATTAACCTCCTAGAAGAAGTTTTTCATTTAATGGAAACTGCACCTCATACAATGATCCAACCTCCTGTTAAGTCTTTCCCAACGATGGCACGGATTACTGGACCTCCAGAAAGAGATGATCCATACCCAGTCCTCTTTAGGTGAGACATAATTGTTCTGGGGGAAGTATATTTCACAAATCATTGTGGGCAATTTTATGTGTTGATTTAAAAAAAATCTTTTTATAGGTATGTATATCAAAATAGATTAGTAATGAAACAAATATGTTGACAAAATTTATATTGTGTTAGTATGTAAAGTAGAATTAGGAACATAAGTGAAAGTAAATAATTAAGTGATGCTTGTATAAGCAAGCATATCTGTGAGGAAAAACAAACAAGGATCTGCTGAATTGCTTCTGGGAAGGTGCTAAAAAGGGATGGCATAGGAAGGCGAGATTTTTTTGGTGTGTTCACCCTTGTACCTTATTAATCTGCTATATCATAGGTTTAAATTATATTTTGCTAACTTTTTTTTTTTTTAAGAGAAAAGGACAGCGAGAGAGAGAATCAATTTTTATTGAGTTTTTCACATGGCTTTCATTGTTCCGACACTTAGTTGTGTAAGAGGGTGCTGGGATTTGAACCCGTGTACTCGCGCATGCTGGGCAAGTGATGCAACTGCCAAGCCACCACTCCAGCCCTGCTAACTTAATTTTATAGTCCTGGTTTAAAAACATCTTTAAGATTCCATTACCACCTATTTCTGTCATCTATCTTTCTAGTAGATTCTGATACAATTTTGCCATTGTTAGTACAGTAGGTTTTTTATTTTGTTTTATTTTTCACTTATTATTTTGGCATTTTATCCATAGATAATTTTTTAAACCAACATGATAATGGAAAAGTGGCATTTTTGATGCTTTTTATTATTTCTGGGATTAGTTTTCATCTTGATTTGGGACAAAGTACAGTACCAGGAAATTGGATACCTGTCCACTCTGAAATCTATACATGTCTGTTCCTGGGTTTGGCTGAAGCTATCAGACCTTGTCTTAGCTTGAATTTCCCCACAGCACAACTTGTGTTAGTCTTGGATGCAGGTTCTTTGTTTGAAAGTTTATCATAGGGTGCAGGGATGCATGAGAAGAGTAAGATAAAGGAGAAGAGAAAACCCAGGAAAGGAGTTGTTTTAAAACTTACTGGCTTTAGAGAAAGCTCTGAGAAAGAAAGGAGGAGAGACCCAAACTGAACACTTAAGGCTGGATTAAGGGAATGTCAATGGTGCAACCTTGTGGAAAAGTAATATATAAGTGGTGGGCAGAGTAGGAGTTAGGGCAGGATACTTAAAAGGAATAAAAAGATAAGAAATAGCATAGAATGATGCCATGAAAACCAAGGAAGAAGGTAGTTTCGGGAAGCAGTGAAGAGTTCGTTTTGTTAGATTCAGTGGAGAAGTTAAGAAAATAAGGACAGTGGAACCAACCCAGATGCCCCTTACTGGATGAATGGATCCAAAAACTCTGGTGTAAAATAGCTGAGCATATATATATATACTCAGCTATTAGAAACAATGATATTGCATCCTTTGAAGGTAAATGGATGGCAGTGGAAGAAATCATACTGAGTGCAGTTAGCCAAACCCAGAGTCAGGGGCTGAATGTTTTCTCTTATTTGTGGAGGCTGGACCTAAACCCAGGCTTGGGAGTAAGGTAGACAAACTCAAGTGTTAGGTCAATAGAAGAAAAATGCATTATGTTAATATTTATGAGATACAGTTGCAAGATACTGCATAAGATATTTGAACAAGCTATACTGCATGCCTGTACAGAAACGTAAATGTTTGATCCTATTGTCAAATATTTTGAAGAATAACAAGGGATAATAGGAAGGGAGGAGAGAGAAGGGGAAATGTTGGAACTGAGATAAAGCAAGGTACATTCCAAGCAGTTATAAGTATGTCACTGTATATACTATAGTCATAAATATAAAAAAATGTTCTTCATAGGTATAAGAATTATGTCACTGTACTTGGGTTTTTTAAAGAAAAATATAGGACCCAGAAGAAATGCAAGGGATGGGAGGAGGGAGGCAGAGGGGCACAGGGAGGGGGGATATTGAATAAATTGTGTTCCTAAATTATGTGCATCTAGGAATATGTGACAACTAATCCCATCATTATGTAAAACTATAATGCACTGATAAAAAATAAATAAAAAGAAAATAAGGACAAGAAATCATATAATGAATTTTACAGTATAGATTATAATTAGAGCTTAGGCAAAAGCAGCTTAATGTAGCCGTGGGAGAGTTAGTATGGATGTAGAGTCATTGGGAAAGGAGGATGTGAAAGCAGTCTAGGTTGCTGTTTTGAGGTCCTTGGCTAGGAGGGACAGTTAAGAAATAAGGTGGCAGCCAGAAAGAGATTCTGGGATCAAAAGGAAAGATTTATATTTTCTAGGAGTTGGAGAGCATAATTGTAGATTGGGAAGACTGATTTGTTTAAAAAGTCAGTGACGAGGGAGATACTTATTATGTAGGAGTGGCAGATATTAATTGCTGGAGCAAGTTTTGTTAGGAGATGAAGTCAAGGTACAAATATGGGAGTTTGATTTTGGAAAGGAGAAAGGAAACCTTATAAGAGTGCAAATACAGATAACATTTGTAGTGTTTGAGATAGTAAAGGAATTGAGGCACTTCCTGATAACTTCATTTTTAATAAAATAGGATGTGAAGTCATTCAGTGAGGGTGGGGAATATAAGGAAAGAGGTGATACTTTCAGTCACTGAAGAGAAAATGGTTTACCTCCTTATTACATGATATTTTCCTCATATCTGGAGGAAGTATGTTTGAGTATCAGTAGTGAAAATGAAGAGCTTTGGATGCTGTGCTAAGAAATTTGGATTATACATTTAGAAATGGGAAGATCTTGAATATTTTGAAGTGGCAGATCTGATCAAAGTAGTGTTCTAAATTTTTATCTTACCAGATAAATTGCAGTGGAAGAGAATTTGGAGTTTTAGGTAAAGTCTGAAGATTCTAGATATTAGGTATTAAATACTTGGCTTAATATGGTGGCATTTACCAGGAAGGAAAGGACAAATATTATGCCTATTCTTGAGTGTTTTTGAAACAACAGTGACTAGGATTCAGCACTGAGACCTTGTAGGTAAGAGAAAGTGGAAAGGAGCTAACAGAGGTTTGAGGAGAACTCAGTTAATCTCTTGTTAAGGAACAATGCTTTAATTGACAGAAACTGCTAAATATAGGAGGAAGAGTGAATTTTGAAAAGCAAATAATTGCATTTTGGAAGGATTAGTTTGAAGTGATAGCAAGGCTTTAACAACATTTTTTGGTGTCTCCAAGATTAGTCCCAAGATTCTTTAGGACTCACAGAACTTAGCATGTAGTTGTATTCATCAAAGGATCCGAAGCACAATCTGTATAGGAATAAGGTACTTGGGCCAAAGTCTGTGGAAACTTCCAGACTCACTCTCTCACTGGAGTCACACAGGATTTGCTTAATTCTTGCAGCAACAGGTTGTGACAAGTATGAAATGTTGTCCAGGCTTTTAAAAAATTTTAATTTTTAATTGACAAACTATTGCAAATGTTGTACATGTTTATGAGATACAATATGGCATATATATATATATATATATATATATATATATATATATATATATATATATATATATCTCCAGTGTAGAATGCTTATATTAAACTAATTGGTACCTAGGCTTTTTGTTAGGGGATAGCCATCTTGTCACTCATGGTAGCTACCATGTACCAGAATTCTAGACTTCCCAGAGGAAAGCACGTGTTCAGTATAAATCTCATTGCTGCATAAATAGCATAGGCATAGTAACCAGTTCTTAACAGTTGTGGGCATAGAACCCTTCCAAAATTTTAAGTTTCCAAGGGCTGGCCAAGGGTTATGCTCACAAGCAGGCCTTTCTAAGAATAAACAGTCTGAGTCCTGCTGTGTTAACTATTTTCTGAACAGTCCATAAAGTAGCTAAAGATGCACTTAGAATAATTCTGGAATTTTGTCTTTTTTTTTTTTTTCTTTAAGGAGAGGGAGAGAGATTGGCCTTTGTTTCTCTGACACTTGGTTGTGTGTTTGGTTGGTGCTGGGGTTTGAACCTGGTCCTCGTGTATGCCAGGTAAATGCTCTAACTGCTGAGCTGCTGCTCCAGCCCTTAAGCTTTGTCTTTTTTTTTTTTTTTTTTTTTTTTGGTACTGGGGATTGAACCCAGGGGTACTTAACCACTGAGCCACATCCTCAGCCTGTTTCGTTTTTTATTTTGAGACAGGGTATTGCTGAGTTACTTAGGGCCTCGCTAAGTTCTGAGGCTGGCTTTGAACTTATGATCCTTCTGCCTCAGCTCCCAAGTTGCTAGAATTATAGGCATGCGCTACCACACTGGGCGAGTTTTGTCTTCTTCTTTTGTTTTTTTTTTAAAGAGAGAGGGACAGTGAGAGAGAGAAAGAAACAACTTTATTTAGTTTTTCACATGGCCTTAGTTGCTCCAACACTTAGTTGTGTATGTGGTGCTGGGGTTTGAACCCGGTTCCTCGTGCTTGCCAGGCAAGTGCCGAAACCACTGAACCACCACTCCAGCCCCGAGTTTTGTCTTCTTGAGAGTCCGGATTTTGTAGAATCAGTCATCTGGGTGGTATTTATTATCATAAATATGATATTAATGAAATATTAATCATGATACGTATTTTCATGAATATCTTAGAAGCTTGAGCAGTAATAGAATTGAGGAGTCAGTTTTAGCTTTTGAGTTTATTTTTTCTTTTTTTCCTGTATGCAGTACTAGGCATTGAATCCAGGGCCTCATGTTAGACAGACGATCTACCACTAAACTGTACCCATAGCCCACTAAATTCTGGTCTTTAATCTGCTTTTCAATAGTTCTTTATAGAAGCTGTTCTGTCACCATTTGAAGTTATTAAAAATGTAAAGTCAGACTTTCACATAATTTTTGTTCTTTTTAAAAAAGCATTAAAAAATTAGGATATTTTTTCTACCTCAAAATTTCAAACTTAAGCAAGTGGTCTTTTGTAACTGAGATGTTTTGATAGCTTTTTCCCCAACTTTTGAATTTTTGAAAAATGCCATTTTTTAAAAAAAAAAATCTTTAAGTTTTATTTTGAAAAGTTGATTTTAGAAGCATTTAAGTCTGGTAGGGCCTATAAATAAGGAAGCAGATTAATAGAGGAAACTTACGCTCAAAGAAATTATGGGTAATATTTGTTTTTTGTAGTGTTGGGTAAGTTTCAAATTTCCCCCCTAATATGTATACTAAAGAATAGTTCTTAAATTTGATGAGTATGGTAGTATTAACTATTCAGTTACTAAAATTGATAATTTGGAATTTTTTTTACACTTCGAGCTACTAACTTAGATCCCCAGTAAATCTAAGTCTACTGTATTTTTTTATATTATATATAGGGTCTTTTCCCTGGATACACTAATTCACATATGTTGATGGGCTTTGAGTAGAGTAGGACTATGGTTAAAAAAAAGGAGCATTTGATAAGTGGGTCAGAAAGAAGGTCCAGAATTTAGAGTGAAGGTTAACCCTGGAAAGAGAAAAATTCTTCAATAGTTGTTTATTGAACATCCATTGAGTATTTGCTGGAAGAAAACCTCATATAACTTTCACTTTTATTTTGCCTGATGGAGAGAAGACACATTATTAACATTTTTGTGGTTTGTAATTAAAGCAGCTTATTTCTGAGAGTAGGGAATTAAGGCCATTAAAATCTTTTACACTTGTCCTGTCTAGTGAATGTTGAATAAATGAATGTTTTGCATTTTTTTTACACTGTGTCTATTAACTTTTCCACAGATATCTTCACAGTCATCACTTCTTGGAGTTGGTCACCTTGCTTCTGTCAATTCCAGTAACAAGTGCCCATCCTGGTGTGTTGCAAGCCACAAAAGATGTTTTAAAGTTTCTTGCACAGTCACAAAAGGGTCTTCTTTTTTTTATGTCAGAATATGAAGCAACAAATTTGTTGATCCGAGCTCTGTGTCACCTTTATGATCAAGATGAAGAGGAAGGTCTCCAGGCTGATGTTGTTGATGATGCATTTGCCTTGTGGTTACAGGACTCAACTCAGACTTTGCAGTGTATTACAGAACTCTTCAGCCATTTTCAGCGTTGTACAGCCAGTGAAGAAACTGACCATTCAGATCTCTTGGGAACCCTTCACAATCTTTATTTGATTACTTTTAATCCTGTGGGAAGATCAGCTGTTGGCCATGTTTTCAGTCTTGAGAAAAATCTCCAAAGTCTAATTACTCTAATGGAGTACTATTCCAAAGAAGCTTTGGGGTAATTTTCTATTTATTCCTTAAATTTTTCACTTAGATCATTAATGGGCTAGTTTCTTTAAAAAAGGTGTATCTTTGAATGCAAAAACTATATTTTTTTGATATAACACATACCTTGTTAAGAATTAAAATGACAGAAATCTCAAATATAATATGTGACTCTAAATAACGGACCTTTTAGTAGCTTCTTTCATTTGCCCCATTGTCTTGACAAAGATTGTAATTCTAACCCTGCTGATACATGTAGAAGGGTATCCTAAGACCCGGGGTACATACCTTAAAAGTAGTGAACACTCTTGTTGTATTATGCTCTTGACTTCTAAATCGTTTGTAGTGCTCTGATTTTCAAAATTGCTTTGACTAGATGGGGGGAATTGAGAATGAATGGATTTAAAGAGCCTGCCCAAGGGTAGAGAATTCGTAGGCTATGAGAAGAGACATTCTCTCTTCCATTGCAGTGGCATCTGGGTAACTGCCTTCACAGTGTGGACTTGATATGACTCCTTGAATGACAAATCATCTTTGGAGCCTATAAAAGGCAAATCATATTTTAATGATTCTATAATGGAAGACTGATGATCATATTTGTTCCCATTTACATAGATTGGACAAAAATTTTAAAGGAGACCAATGAAATATAGCCGTAATATTTCATTGTTAATGAAATATACTTGTTACAGTTTCATTATTCTTCTGTTTTTATGTCTTGAGGTCTTTACTTTCCATTATAATTTATTTTTATATACAGTCGGCCTTCTTTATCTGTGGATTTGACCAATCATGAATTGAAAATATTAAAAAAAAAATTGTGTCTGTATTGGAAATGCATGGGCTTTTATTTTCTTGTTGTTATTCCCTAAACAGAACAGTGTGATAAGTATTTACATGACATTCACTTTGTTTTAGGTATTATGAGTGATCTAGAAACGATTTAAAGTAAATGGGAAGGATGTATCTAGATTATATACAAATGCTAAGCCATTTTACATAAGGGACTTATATCCTCATGGATACTGAGGGACGACTGTATTAAATTGGATGTGAACCTATAAATTCTGATTTCTTATCTTCAAGAAAGTCATGTTTTATTGTACATTTCCTTAGTCTCTTTAAACTCAAATAGAAAATAATGTTTAAAAATTATTTCTAAAAAGCTATTTTTGTACCCCATACTTA
The DNA here is from genome assembly GCA_004027875.1 of Aplodontia rufa. NCBI lineage: Eukaryota > Metazoa > Chordata > Mammalia > Rodentia > Aplodontiidae > Aplodontia > Aplodontia rufa. The sequence goes on along the minus strand of PVKS010003750.1, from coordinate 78,366 downwards.
AAAACCTTGTTTTGTTGCAGTGATTCCAAGTCTAAGAAGTCAGTAGCTTATAATTATGCATGCATACTTATTTTGGTGGTGGTTCAGTCTTCCAGTGATGTTCAAATGCTAGAACAACATGCAGCATCTCTCTTGAAGCTTTGTAAAGCAGATGAAAATAATGCTAAATTGCAAGGTATGGTACCTGAAATTATTTTAAGCATTTGTAATACATGAAGACAAAAGCTGTGGAATATCAGTAAATTAATGCTTTATCATATTCTGATAATACGTGTAGTATTACTATTTTTAATTTCTTGAAATTACTTTTTTAAAAGATATTTTATAAAACTAAAGGTTGATATGTTCTTATATATAAATGAAAAGGTTTGAAAGCGCCTTTTTCTAAATAGTCAGGAAAGCTGTTGGTTGGTTAAAGTTTCTAATCAAAATAAAAAAGATAGGTTGAGGGCTGTGGATGTGGCTCAGTGGTAGAGCCCTTGCCTAGCACATAAAAGGTCCTGAGTTTGATCCCCAGTGCCACACACACAGAAAACATAGGTTAAAGAAGAACTCAAAAGTTAAGTTTTTGGTACAGCTTTGCCTGTGTATATATTTTGCTATATATATTTCTTTCTGAGTACAACAGTGTTCTAAATATAACTTAGAAATCTACTCATGGATTAACATTTGTTATCCTTAAAAGTAAAGAATAATGAATATGAACATTATTTTTTAATATTCAAATATACATTGAGTGAAGATTTTTCAAACCTTTTGTGGGCAGTCAAAAAAGCTTCAGTTAGCTAATCATAATTTTTAAATTATTTTGTTTCCTGGCTTTGTAGACATTATCAAGTAGAAATTTTGATAAAATTGAGGAAATATTATAAAAATGCCTTAAAATGTCATTCAGCCCCTACTTTTGTTTTTAAACCTAAATCTTACCTGGGCTGAAAACCTAAATCTTATGTGGGCCGTCTTCTGTTAAAACTTAAGTAGTGGTAAATTCAACTTCCCATAGTGGAAAGAAATTATTTTATTCTGAAGTATGCTTTTATTAAAGGAGGGCACATAATATCTTCAATGGTGTGATTAATGCTTTACTACTTTTTCTTGGTGAGGGGTACATGGGTATGTGTTTTTGTTATTCTTTATACCTTTTATTTGAGCTACATAATCTGTATATACAAAAGTTAATTTTAAAATATATTGACTACAAAGATGGACACAGATGGAGTGCAGAACCAAAGAGAGATGTGACTACTATTTTCTGTTTCCTTTAGTTATGTCTATAATCAGTCTAAAACTGGTATGTCACTTTTTATTTTAGAATGCGTTTCTAAAAATATTTTTGGAGGTAGAGTATATTTATTACAGTATAACTTCTTGGAGAGTTTTAGTTTGGTTGCTGTAGGTGATATATTTCACTTGTGTATGATAATTAGTGTTGCCATTGTTTGGGGTGATAGTAATTTATTTTACGAAGATAAATTAAATTGACAAAAGTTCATGTTGAGGGAGGAGGCACTTGACAAAATGTCTCCCCATGGGGTTGATATCATGGGAAATAAACATGTTTTGTTTATACTTTTTTTGGCAGCAGCAAAAACAGGTGAATACACACGATAATATCAGTTTAGAAATAATGTTATAAGGTTTAATGTTATACATTGATTATTGCAAAACGTTCAGTTTAATTTGGTACACTAAGCATTTACATTTAAGTTTTCAGAAGTCAGATAACTTGAGTAGTCAACTACTTATTTTTGAAACAGTATATAGTAGGGTTGCATTTCCATTTTAATTAATTAATTAATTTAAAGAGAGAGGGACAGTGAGAGAGACAGAGGGAAAGAGAGAATCAATTTTATTTAGTTTTTCCATGTGACTTTTCATTTCTCCTGAGACTTCATTGTATACATGGTGCTGGGGTTTGTACTTGCACATGGCAAGCAAGTGCCGTAATTGTTGAGCCACTGCTCCAGCCCCCTTCATTTCATTTTAAAGCGTGTTTAAAGAACTAGACTTAAGTTCATCCCTGTATAGATTTGATAATGTTTCTCTTTGGGAAAAAATACTTTACTTTGTTATGAAGTCTTTTACTTTTAAATATTAAAGATTATTCTTTTTCTTTTTAAGAGCTTGGCAAGTGGCTTGAACCTTTGAAAAACCTTAGATTCGAAATTAACTGCATCCCAAACCTAATTGAATATGTCAAACAGGTAAGTAAAACTTCATATTTTGATTTTATGAAATTTTGTGATGGCATGTAATGATAAAGCATTAAATCTCTTGTGCAGATAATACAGAAATTGTGTCCTTGATTGATTATTAGACTTCGTAGGTAAATTTATTATATGGATGTAGATGATTGTATGTACATGAATATATATTCACATAACCCTGTATATTATATTGCTTTCCACTACCAGGTTCTGTCCTAATCTTTCATTTGAATTGGGAGGTATTACCTGCAATTTTGATGACATTTACTAAGGTGTTTTAAAGTTAAATGCTGGCATGCATGAGGACCTGGCTTTGAACCCCAGCACCACATACACAATTAAGTGTCAGAGAAATAAAGACCAGATGAAAAAACAAATAAAATTGATTCTCTCTTTTCCTCTTTCTTTTAAAAAAAAAAAAAAAAGTTAAATGCAATGGTAATGTAAAACATAATTGTTTCAGTTACACTTTAATTACTGAAAAAGAATTTCATTCAAAATATTTAGGTGGAAATTGATAGGCCAATTTCAGTGCAGTGGGGACTAATTCTGTTAATTTGAGATAGTCATGTCTGTAGTTGAAATCTATAAAATTCACCATATTACTGTTGAATAAACTCATGTAATTCAAGTAATTAATAATGTAATAATCGTTGCATTGTTAGTCTTGGAAGTTGTTTTTTTTTTTTTTTCTCTTTGCTTAGTTAATCCAATATGTAGCATAGGAAGGGGGAGATAAATGCACTCAAAGATACAGAAAAGTTTTGAGCTAAAGGGCAATATGCATTTTGAATTATCACCTTTTTCATTTAGCCCATGAGGTGTGTGTGTGTGTGTGTGTGAGAGAGAGAGAGAGAGAAAGAGAAAGAGATAAGGAGTATATGTAAACCATATTGGTCTTGGAATTGCAGTGTGTGTTATTAAAGTAACACACATACATATATGTATATCATCCAGTTTGTTGCCATTCTGACCTAACAGCATGGTATTGTTTTGGTTTGTCTGTTTCAGATTTTTCGTCACTAATATCTCTATTCTTGTCTTCTCTTCACTCTCTCCTAGGAATAATTTCCTGTGGTGCCATCATGTTCTGTGTTCTTAACCCTTTCCTTCAAACAACATGTATAGCTTTTAATTATGTTATCTATTTAGCAGAAATCCAGTGAATGTCCTGTAAATTTAGTTGGTAATGTATACAGAGTACTTGTGCATGGCAGAGTGAATATTAACATGCTGTCCAATAAATATCAAATGTCTTTAGTAAAAGTATTTAACTAGTAAGAACTGTAGTTCTAGAAATTTGAATTGCTTTTAATTAGAAGTTTTGATTTTTATGTAAATCCTTATCCTATTAATTGATTTTATCCTAAGTGGCTATTATCCGAAGTTGTAAAAATAGTAGATTCAAGACTGAAGCCACTCTTTGGCTCTCTTCTTCCTTAGGTAATTTGTAGAATGATAGGAGGAAAAAATTAAAAGAAAAGATCACATAAAGTTGGAAACATCAGAGAAAGGAATTTTTCATTTTTTTAGGTTAGTACTCTGAGGGTTAGCAGTTTTAATAGGAAAATTTTGAATGTTATTTTTTCCACATTTTATAGCCATTTATACTAGTCTGTGAAAGGTATAAAAACAATTATTTGTTGTCAGGAAACAGCATTGGCCAGTGCTAAGGACCAAAACAACTGTATTTCTTTGTTTTTTAGAGAAAGAGAGAATATTTTATTTATTTTTTTCCATCTGGCTTTCGTTTCTCCAACACTTAGTTGTGCTTGCTGTGCTGGGGTTTGAACCCAGGTCCTTTTGCATACTGTGCAAGCACTTGAATTGCTGATCCACTGCTCCAGTCCCACAACTGCATTTCTTTTTTCCTTGAACCATGCTCTCCTTGGTATCTACATTTTAAAAAATCTATGCTAGGTAATCCAGAAGCATTCAGTGTTGCTTCCTCAGTTTTAAAGAGGTTTAGTACCAATAGGGCATTTATTTATTTGTTTATTTGTGAGAGGGAGAGAAAGAATCAATTTTATTTTATTTTTTCAACTTGCCTTTGTTTCTCTGACATTTAGTTTTCTATGTGATGCTGGGGTTTGAACCCAGTTCCTTGCACATGCCAAGCAAGCGTTCTCAACCTCTGAGCTACCCTTCCAGCACCCCCAGAGGCCTTTTTAAATATAATACCTTTGCTTCAATTTTGGGAGAGATGTATAAAATGGGTATACAGAAAGAAGCTGTTTTAAACTCTTAATACAGAGCATCCTTATGTTTCTATATGTTAGCTTTATTTTAATACATTGTTATTGTTATTAGTTGTAGTACTGGGGATTAAATTCAGGAGTGCTTAACCACTGAGCCACATCCCCAGTCTTTTTATTTTATATTTTGAGACAGGGTCTCACTAAGTTGCTTAGGGCTTCACTAAATTGCTGATGCTGGCTTTGAAGTTGTGATCCTCCTGCCTCAGCTTCTCAAGCCACCGGGATTATAGTGTTGTGTCATTATGCCTGGCTTTAGTACTTGTACATTACAGTTCTTATATAAGCGCAATGTAGTATAGCATAAACCAAAGATAAAATAATTTTTATAAATTTCTTTAGCTTGAGGTCCTTGTGTTTTAAGTATACTAAAAAAAATGTAGAATGTCCTATGTATTCAAAGTTCATTTTTCTTTTTTTTCTGCTGTTCCTTTGTACTGAGAATCAAATCAGGGCTTTGTACTCTACCGCTGGAAGCTCATATTTTAACTAATGCCATCTCTGATATTTTCTTTTATTTGATGGGTACCAAGAAAGTAAACACTCTGCTCATTTTTATTTTTAAAGAATATTGATAACTTGATGACTGCAGAAGGAGTTGGCCTTACTACTGCCTTACGTGTTCTCTGTAATGTGGCGTGCCCACCACCTCCTGTTGAAGGTAATGTGATTAGTATTCTTTAAAAACTACTACTCTTAGGGCTGGAGTGGTGGCTCGGTGGTTATGGTGCTTGCCTGTCATGTGTGAGGATGCAAGTTCAAACCCCAGTACCATGTACACAATGAAGTTTCAAAACAACGAAAGCCACATGAAAAACGAAATAAAATTAATTCTCTCTTTCTTTCTCTTTCTCTCTCTCTCACTGTCCCTCTCTCTTTAAAAAAATAAAAATAAATAAAAATTACTACTCTTGGGGCTAGAGCAGTGGCTCTGCGGTTACAGCTCTTGCCTGGTACGCTCAAGTACACGAGTTCATACCCCAGCACCATGTACACAAGGAAGTCTCAGCAATGAAGGCCATGTGAAAAAACTAAATAAAAATTGATTCTGTCTCGCTCTCTCTCACTGTCCCATCTTTCTTTAAAAAAAAAAATGAAAAAACAAACTACTACTCTTTAAGCGTAGTATAAATCCTATTTATTAAATAATCAAAATTATTAAATGATTGTTAACATATAAGTAATTAATTTTGTTTTTTCCCTTTTTATAAAGGTCAACAGAAAGATCTGAAATGGAATCTTGCTGTTATTCAGCTTTTTTCTGCCGAAGGAATGGACACCTTTATTCGGGTTCTACAAAAATTGAACAGTATTTTGACACAGCCTTGGAGGCTCCATGTCAACATGGGGACTACCCTTCACAGAGTTACTACTATTTCAATGGCTCGATGCACACTCACTCTTCTTAAAACTATGTTAACGGAACTCCTGAGAGGTGGATCCTTTGAGTTTAAGGACATGAGAGTTCCTTCAGCGCTTGTTACTTTACACATGCTCCTGTGTTCTATCCCCCTCTCAGGTCGTTTGGATAGCGATGAACAGAAAATTCAGAATGATATCATTGATATTTTACTGACTTTTACCCAAGGAGTTAATGAAAAACTCACAATCTCAGAAGAGACTCTGGCCAATAATACTTGGTCTTTAATGTTAAAAGAAGTTCTTTCTTCCATCTTGAAGGTTCCTGAAGGATTTTTTTCTGGTCTCATACTTCTTTCAGAGCTGCTGCCTCTTCCTTTGCCCATGCAAACAACTCAGGTATCACTTACATATAACATGCATCTTATAAATGACTGCAATAACACTTTTAATAAAACCAGTGATTTTGTTGAAAACAAAAACTAACCCTCATCCCTCTTCCCCCCAAAAAGACATAACTGGATGAGGGTGAGTTAAAACTGAACCAAGTCGGTCATTGAGGAAATATGGGGGTAAAATTTTAAACAATTATTGTTAAAGTGAGTTTTGTTATGCTGTTATGTGTATTTGTACTTACTTTTTTGTTATTTTAAATCCTACCTCCCCTTATCATGTGTTAGAATTTGCAAGTAACTAGACTCCTTCATCAACGGACTCTGCTCAACTGCCTGCTATCCTGAGAACAATGAGATTTTTTAGACTCATTGAATTCAAAGCAATTGTTTGTTACTAGAAAATTGAATGTTTTAAGCATGCAGTAAATATGTTCTTTTTATAACAGTTCTTCCTGAACAGTTTTTGTAACTGTAAATAAATATTAAAAATCTACGTACACACACATTATACTTTTTTAACAGGTTATTGAGCCACATGATATATCAGTGGCACTCAACACCCGAAAATTGTGGAGCATGCACCTTCATGTTCAAGCAAAGTTGCTCCAAGAAATAGTTCGCTCTTTCTCTGGCACAACCTGCCAGCCCATTCAACATATGTTGCGGCGTATTTGTGTTCAATTATGTGACCTTGCTTCACCAACTGCACTTCTGATTATGAGAACTGTGTTGGATTTGATTGTAGAAGACTTGCAAAGGTATTTTCATTTTGCATTAAGAAATTTTTCCTCAAGTTATTCTTGACACGTACACTTTTTTCACTTAGAATTTGGAAACCATGGCTTAGAATGCCCAGATAACATATATACATGTAAATATACACACCTATATGTTTATGTATAAACGAATATGTAAATTGTTTTTAATTAGAATACTTTATTTCTTCATTTCATGTATAAAATACCTTGAAGATCTGATTTTGGGTTTTGAAAGGTGAAGTATGAACAAATACTCTGACTTAAGAAAATATATCATCGAAAACCTGAAATTATAGATATTTTGCAGTAATTGTAAAATTCTAGAAATATTGTCATTATATTCAAGAAATGAAATGTTTTATTCAAAATTTGTATAAGTTGATATGTATAGAAAAATAAATTAGTTAAATACTACCTACAAAATCAAGAATTTTGTTTACTAAATGTATTGATTTTATTTCAGCACTTCAGAAGATAAAGAAAAACAGTATACTAGTCAAACCACCAGGTTGCTTGCTCTTCTTGATGCTCTGGCTTCACACAAAGCTTGTAAATTAGCTATTTTGCATCTAATTAATGGAACTATTAAAGGTGATGAAAGATATGCAGAGATATTCCAGGATCTGTTAGCTTTGGTGCGGTCTCCTGGAGACAGTGTTATTCGCCAGCAGTGTGTTGAATATATTACATCCATTTTGCAGTCTCTCTGTGATCAGGTATTTACAATCATTTTATAAAGTCTGTGTGTGCATGTGTGCTTTAAAACTTTCATATGTGCATCTTGACTGAACAAAGACCTCTCATCTGTGTTTTATTACTCCTGCTAATGAGGAAGATAAATTTGACAAGTGAAGCAACAGTAAGATGATACGATGCTTTATAGCTTTCTTTGGATTGTTATTTCATGTTTCTCTGAAGAATTTTTTTCCTCTGTAAGATTGCAATATTGGGTAATTGTTTTATATGCCATCAGTGGAATGTTTTTTTAGGGTTGGTTAATATCTGCTATGTTAACTTTCTTTCCAGTTTTATTACACACCAAATGATACTTGAATTTTATGACTTTGCTATTGTTTGAGTTAATATGTTTTCTTGTTAGGACAACTTTTGAAGGCATCAGTGTTTACTACAGTTTTAGTATGTTTCAGACTAAAGTAGTAGTGTTTTCCCTTTCTGTCTTAGTGTTATTGAATTCTAGTTTATAGTTTCATGAGATAGTGATAATAGTTTTAGTTTTTAAAGCCTATCGTGATTGGGATCTTTAGAGATTTCCATACCTAATGGCATTTTATCTTGTCTATTTGTGCCAAATGGTTGTTGGATGTATTTTTTTCAGGTAGGATATTTTAAATAAAATCCAAGGTTGGAGGATAAAAATCCAGCTTGGTTATATTTAAAATTCAAGTCAAGATGGAACATTTTTTTGGTATGATTTGTTTTCATAAAAAGGGGACCTGGCAGAAAATAATTTTGGATCTGGTCAAAGGATATTTTAAATCTTTGTACTTCAGAATATCCATTTGATTGACATTTGTTCTTGACTTGCTTAACTATCCTTTCTTCTTGATCACACAGACCACATCTGTGGCCTCAATTTTTAATACTTCCTTTCTGATTGAAACCTTTGTTTTATAACTTTGAGCTTAGTTGTATAAACAGTTGTAGTTTTTTGAAGTAATTAAAGTGATGAAACACTGCAGAACTGTCCTTGTATAATCCAGTTTGCTTCTGTAAAAGCAAACTGGAAGTTTTTGGAGTGATGCTAAACTTGCTTTGTATTGGAAAACTTGAATTTTAAAGTATATGAAAAATAGAGGGGAATATTTAATTGGAGGACTGCTTAAATGCTCATTTGCTACATCCATCACTTTTTAACAATGGTTTAAATTCCAGTATTGATATGTTTATTAAAATGTTTATCTGAATGATTTCTTTATAAGCTAAGAAGAGATGCAAATGAAAGGATAATAAACAGTGATTTAAAATATTGTAGTACCAGCGAACCTTTTTATTTAATCATTTGAAGACAGAAACTAACAGGGCATGGTAGTGTGTTTTAGTAATCCCAGCGACTTGGGAGGCTGAGGCAGAAGGATTGCAAATTTGAGGACAGCCTCACTAGCCACAGTAACATAGTGATCCCCTAAATAACTTAGTGAGCCCCTGTGTCAAAATAAAAAATAAAAAGGACTGGGTGAAGTGCTCCTGAGTTCAATCCCTGATACAAAAAAGAAAGATAAAAAAGGTGAAAATAGAAACTACACTCAGTAGAATACAGAAAGAATTTTTTTTTTTTTAAAGAGAGAAGTACAGAGAGAGAGAGAGAATATCAGTTTTATTTAGTTTTTCATGTGGTTTTCATTGGTCCTTCACTCTGTTTTATACTTGGTGTTGGGATAGGAACTGTGTCCTTGCACATGCCAGGCAAGCATCGTAACTGCCGAGCCACTGCTCCAGTCCAGGAAAATCTTTTTAAATGTGTTCTTTTAAAGTAAAAATATTGGGCTAGAGTAGTGGCTTGGCAGTTACGGTGCTTGCTGGGCATGCGTGAGGATGTGGGTTTGAACTCCAGCACCACATACACAACTAAATGTTGGAGAAACAAAAAGACAGCTGAATAAATGAATGAAATGGATTCTTTCATTTTTCTCCCTCTCAAAAAAAAAGTAAAAATATTATAAAGTAGAATAGTTAAGTTTTTTTGTTTTTTGTTTTTTTTAAATATAGGGACAGTGAGAGAGTTTTATTTAGTTTTTCCTGTGACTTTTGTTGCTCCAACACTTCGTTGTGTACGTTGTGCTGGGGTTTGAATTCTCAGCATTCTCAGCATTCTCAAGCATGCTGAGCAGGTACTGTAATCACTGAGCCACTGCTCCAGCCCCAAGTCTTTATTTCTTTAGGTATGTATTTGTACAGTCACTTCTTGTATGTGTGATATTGGAGATTGAACTCAGGGGTGTTCAACCCATTGAGTTACATCCCCAACCCCATTTTATTTTTTATTTTGAGACAGGGCCTTGCAAAGTTGCTTAGGCTGGCCTTGAACTTAGGATTATTCTGCCTCAGCCCTGAAGTAGTTCATTATAGGCCTTTATTACCATTGCACCTGGCCTTTAATTAACATTTATAAAAGGACCAAGTCCTTTGTTCTTGATGTATTTGAATCTGTTTGAATGGGACCATAACAATATCTTAATTACATAATTGGTGAGAATTACTGTGTCTAAATAAATAGTTAAAAATCTAATTTTTTCCCCCACTCCCTTCCTCCTCCACAGGACATTGCACTTATTTTGCCAACATCTTCTGAAGGTTCTATTTCCGAACTGGAGCAACTCTCCAATTCTCTACCAAACAAAGAATTGATGGCTTCAATCTGTGACTGTCTGTTGGCTACTTTAGCTAACTCTGAGAGCAGTTACAACTGTTTGCTGACTTGTGTTAGAACAATGATGTTTCTTGCAGAGCATGATTATGGATTATTTCATTTAAAAAGGTAATTCTTTGTCTTATGTAGTATACTCTTAGATTAATTTTTTACTCTTAATTAATTCATATAAGGTATGATTTCTTTCAATGGGGAAATTTTTGTGTTTATGGAAAAGACTCATTAGCAATGCAGTAAAAGAATTTTTAAAAATTTTAGGGGATGGAGTAGTGGCTTAGCAGTTACAGCACTTGCTTGGCTTGTGCGAGGATATGGGTTTGAATCCCAACACCAAGTACACAATGAAGTGTTGGAGCAATGAAAGTCACATGAAAATCTAAATAAAATAAAATTGATTCTCTCTTTAAGAAAATGTTTTTTTAAAAAATTTTATTGGTAATATTCTAGCAGTCCAGGTTGTTTTTCATTTTTGGTGTTTATGAATAAAGCTTTTCTAAACCTTTGTGTACAGATTTTTTTTCAAACAGAGAATGATAGAATCAATTTTATTTATTTTTCATCTGTTTTTTGTTTCTCCGACACTTAATTGTGTATGTGGCGCTGGGGTTTGAACCCAGGTTTCTGCGCATGCCAGGGAAGCACTCCAGCCACCTAGCCACCACTCTAGCCCCCAGATACAGGTGTTTTTTTTTTTTTTTTTTTTTTTCTAAAGAGAGAGGGTCAGGGAGAGAGAGAAAGCGAGAATTTTATTTAGTTTTTCATGTGGCTTTTGTTGCTCTGACACTTAGTTGTACGTGGTGCTGGGGTTTGAACCCACGTCCTCATACATGCCAGGCAAGTGCTGTAACCTCTGAGCCTCTGCTCCAGACCCAGACATGGTGTTTTGTGTGTACTTAAATTTCTTTTGGGTTGATATGTCAGAGTGAAATTATTGGATCATATGGTAAATTTATGCTTAGCCTATTAACAAGCTGCTGAACTGTTTTGTAAAGTAGATTTATCATTTCACATTCCCAACAGTAATGCTCTAAAGTTCTAGTTGCTCCACATGCTCAAGAGAACTTGGAAGTGTCATTTGTTTTGCTTGTTGAAATGGGGTTTTGCTGTGTTGCCTGGGCTGACCTTGAACTCCTAGCTCAAGCAGTCCTATGGTTCAACCTCTATAGGACTTTTTAGGTTTTTTTCTTTCCTGCACTGGTGTTTGAATCCAGGGGTGCTCTTCACTGAACTGTATCCCCAACCCTGTATTTATGATTTTGAGAGAGGATTTTGATAAGTTCCCCGGACTAGCCTTGAACTTGAGATCCTTTTCCCTAAGCCTCCTGAGTTGCTGGGATTATAGGCATGCACTCCTAGCTTGTGTTATTCTTTATATACCATGGAGGTATAACTTACTTGCTTAAGGTTTTTATGTAGTAGCTAGTGATCTGTATTGTCCAATTTTGAACCCATTCTTTTTTCATTAGTGGTTTTATCTTTTTCACAATATTTGATCCCATTCCTGTTTGCTCTGCCTTTCCATTTTTATTATGTTATATAGTTTTCAAGAACTGGAGTCTTGGGGCTGGAGCAGTGGCTCAGCAGTTATGGCACTTGCCTGGCAAGCATGAGGACACAAGTTCAAACCCCAGCACCATGTATACAACAAAGTGTCTGAGGAATGAAAGTCACATGAAAAACTAAATAAAGATTGCTTCCCCCCCCTTCTTTAAAAAAAAAAAACAAAAAACGGGAGTATTACCTTTCTCCCTTTTGTTGTTTCTTTCCCAAAGTCTCGCATGATGACATTTCAGAATCTAACCGTATTTTCCAAGCATAAACACTGAATGTTTAGTGTTAATGTCATATTTATTTCCATTTTGGCTAGTTATGATATAACTTAAAGGACATAATTGAATATTAGAATAGATTTTCCTTGAAATTCTCATGGTCAATTAAGAACTGTATAAATGTATATAACTGTATAAATGTATAGAATGATTCTTTTTTCTTTTTAAGAGAGAGAATCAATTTTATTTTTTCATTTGGTCTTTGTTTCTCTGACAATTGCGTGTGTGGTGTTGGTGTTAAGATCTGGGTCCTTGCATATGCCAGGAAGTGCTTCAGCTGCTGAGACACCTCTCCTGTTCCTGCATAGAATAATTTTTGCAGGGCTATATATTATCAGGATTTTAAATACACATTGTGATTGTTTGTTGTGCTGAAATCTTTTCTATATTGAGGTTAGCAAACTGATCTGTAGACCAGATCTAGTCTGGTTTTTTTTTTGTTTTTTTTTTTTTAAATGAGTGTTACTGGACACAGCCATCTTTTACGTTTTCTCTGACTACTTTCCTGCTGTACCAACAGAATTAAGTAGTAGTGGCTGAGACCGCTATTGTGTATAGAGTTATGTATTGTCTTCACAGCCTAAATTATGTACCATATGGTGCTCTGTTGTTGTTGTTTTTTCATGAGAGAGGGACAGTGAGAAAGAGAGAATCAATTTTATTTAGCTTTTCTTGTGGCGTTTATTACTCCAACAATTTGTTGTGTATGTGGTGCTGGGGTTTGAACTTGTGTTCTAGTGCATGCCAAGCAAGTGCTGTAACTGCCAAGCCACTGCTCTAGCCCTACCATATGGCTCTTAACAGAGAAGTTTGATGACATCAAATTTCTAGACCTTTGATTCTTTTTGTCAAATTAAAGTGTCACAGGAATAATCATTCTCAGTAACTGTTAAGTAATTTAGGCTTTTCTGGGCAGTTTTCTGAATTCGCTATATGCATGTTATATTAGAGAAGTCTTCAAATCCCTCAACAAATAGGGAACTGTTAAGTTTCTCATGCTAGGTTTTATAAATTTATTATTTGGGGCAAATTTTTCTTTATAAGCTTGAAGCTTATCTTTAAGAAGAGTTGCTAACTATAGATACTGCTTTGTTATGTTGTTTGTGTGTATAAGCATGTCAAAGTATTCTTTTTTAAATGTGAATATGTTTTATTTTCCCTGAACCTAGTTCATTTCTTATACTAGGTTTATATGCTTATATTTTCAAGACAATATTTTCTCTTTTTTTTGTTTGTTTACAGTTCTTTAAGGAAAAACAGTAGTGCTCTGCATAGTTTATTAAAACGAGTGGTCAGCACATTCAGTAAGGACACTGGAGAACTTGCATCTTCGTTTTTGGAATTTATGAGACAAATTCTTAACTCTGACACAATGGTAAGTGTGTATGTGTGTGTGTGTTTGGTGTTTTTTTAAATTTTACAAACTATCAGAAGTTAAAAATACTTAAGTTAAATAATATATTTGAAGGTCTGGAGCGGTGGCTCAGCAGTTAAAAGTGCTTGCCTGGCATGTGTGAGGATGTGGGTTCTAACCCCAGCACCACGTACACAACGAAGTGTCAGAGCAATGAAAGTAACATGAAAAACTCGATGAAATTGATTCTCTCTCTCTCACTGTCCTTCTCTCTTTTTTTTAAAAAAAAAAAAAACTTTGAACTTAGAGTAGTGCTTTTTCTTCTACTCTTGTCCCACACTAAATATTGGTTCTGATTTATTTTGGAAAAATGATGTTTAAGAATAGAATATGTTGAAGTCTTAATTTCTTAGGCATCATTAATTTGTGAATACCCTATTACTTTGCAAGAGAAAAAAATACTACCTATAGTGCCTTAATTTATAAATAATTTTTGTTTTTGAATTACCTTTCTAGAGTAACTCAAAATAGTTAAGTTTTGCCAGTCTCTCTCTCTCTTTTTTTTTCATGTGATCTCAAAATTTCCATGAGTTTTAATGTTGATTGATCTATAACTTGTATAGAACAAACAATAAAATGATTACATATATTTGTTTTAAAGAGATATTTTCCAGTATTTTGACGTTTTATCTCTTCTTTAGTTCATTGAATGTCAGTTGAAGGTAAGGAACAAGGTAGAACAGGAAGGATCCACTTTCAGCATAGAATGATTCTTGCCTAACTAACCTTAGGCAATCAGTATTTGAAATCATCCAGGAAGAGCAAGCTTCCTTGCTTCCCCTCCCCTCCCCTCCCCTCCTCTCCTCTCCTCTCCTCCTTTCCTCCTTTCCTCCTTTCTTCCCTTCCTTCTTTCTTTCCTGTAGCCTATCTGTGTAGTAATACAATGTGATTTTTCCCCCAGTTTTTATTGGTTTATTATAGTTGTGCATAATGATAGGATTTGTTATAAATATTCATGTATGCACACAGTATAACAATATGATTTGGCCAATGTCACTTCCTAGTACTTTCTCCCATCCCTCCCAGCCATGCCAGTCTCTGGAGTATTTAATTATTGTCACTTAATTGAGCATTTACTGATTGTGGTTTTTTTGTTTTGTTTGTGGTACCAGGGATTGAACCCAGAGGCACTTAACCACAGAGCCACATCCCCAGCCCTTTTTTTATATTTTATTTTGAGGCAGGGTCTTGCTAAGTTTCTCAGAGCCTTGCCAAGTTGCTGAGACTGGCTTTGAACTTGCAGTCCTCCTGCCTCAGCCTCCTGAGTTGCTGGGATTACAGGCATGCACCACCACACCCAGCACTGGTTGTGTTTTAGATGTTGTGATTTGGGGGGGTGACTAAAGTTCATTAATACTATAGTATTTTCGGTTCATCCTTAAATAGTTAAGGATTATTTCACTAGCTTGTTAAAATTTAATTAAGATTCCTTTTGCCAGGTGCAGTGACACATGCAATCCCAGCAATTTAGGATGCTGAGGCAGGAGTATTCCAAGTTTGAGGACAGCCTCAGCAATTTAGTGAGGCCCTAAGCAACTTAACAAGACCCTGTTCGTAAAAGATTTTTAACAAGACTGAGGATGGCAGGCATATAAATCTAGTAATTTCAGTGTTTAAATTACATGTATATGGTTATTTATATCTGTAACTTGGGGGATCTACAGAGGAGTCATGAGATGGGGAATGGAGAGAGGGAGGGAGATCCTGGACAAGGATCGGGTTTAACGCAATTCTGTCAATACGAATGCATGTCTAAATGTGAACCAACAAATAAATCCCTTCATTATGTAAGATAGTGCTGAACCAGTTTAAAAAAAAAAGAAAAAAAGAAGAAAGGCTCTGGATGTGACTCAATGGTAAAGTGCCCCTGGGTTAAATTTCCAGTACCACTCCCTGGACCCAGTTCCAAAACAATTAATAGGCCTTCCTTTAAGAAGTATTTGGGGGGCTGGAGCGGTGGCTCGGCGGTTATGGCGCTTGCCTGGCATGCGCAAATACTCGAGTTCAAATCCCAGCACCATGTACACCTCCTTCCATGTACACAACCAAGTGTCCCAGGAATGAAAGTCATGTGAAAAACTAAATGAAGATTGTGTTTCTCTCTCTCTCTCTGTCCCCTTAAAAAAAAAAAAAGAAGTATTTGGGGTAAAGCAAGCTTGGAAATATTTCCCTTAATGGAGCTTAACTGTACAAGTCAGTATAGTAAAAGCTCTAATAGGTTCTGAAGGTTTTATAAAGCTTAAATGTATTGCCTATGACATTCATGTATGTGTGTGCGTATGTGTGTGTCTATGTACATATCTTGTGGGTTGGTATGAACTCTGTTAACACTGGTTTAATAACTCATATTTAAGATCTCTGGGGAGAGTTGTAGAGGGCCTGTTCAGTATAATCTTATAAAAAATAAATAGGGGGTTTCATAAGAAAAATATAAATATACTATTTGTTGTGTTTTATCTAATGTGTGTAATTTATGTAGAGACTATTTAATCAGTCATCTTTCTTGGCTTCCTGTTAGTTTTATAGATGTTGCCTTGCCCGTTTTTTAAAAATTATTATTTGTTTTATGTCTTGTCTTGTTTATTAAAGTCATTTACCAAATGTTTAGATTCTGAAACATAGGCTTATTTAATAGTAGAGATGTAGCTAGGAGATTTTAGTGTTTTGTTTGATGAACGACTGCTTATTAATTTCACTAGATCCTAAGTGATGTTGTTAACAGTGTGACAGATTTTCTTACACATGCCATTAAATAGTTGCAGATCAAAAACCACTAACCAGGGGCTGGAGTGGTGGTTCAGCGCTTACGGCGCTTGCCTTGCATGTGCAAGTCCGTGGGTTCGAACCCCAGCACCACTTACGCAACAAAGTGTTGGAGTAATGAAGGCAACATGAAAAACTAAATAAAATTGATTCTCTCTTTCTCTCTCACTGTCTCTCTCTCTCTTTTTTTTTTTTTTTCAAAATAAAGAGAGAGGGACAGTGAGAAAGACAGAGAAAGAGAGAAACAACTTTATTTAGTTTTTCACATGGCCTTAGTTGCTCAACACTTAGTTGTGTACGTGGTGCTGGGGTTTGAACCTGGGTACCCGTGCTTGCCAGGCAAGCGCCAAAACCACCGAGCCACCGCTCCAGCCCTGTCTCTCTCTCTTAAAAAAAAACAAACAGGGCTGGAGCAGTGGCTCTGCAGTTGTGGTGCTTGCCTGGCATGCGCGAGTGCAGAAGTTCAAACCCCTCCACCACGTACACAACGAAGTGTCTGAGGAATGAAGGTTACTTGAAAAACTAAATAAAAATTGCTTCTCTCTTTCTCTCTCTCTCTCTCTCCCACTGACCCCTCTTTCTTAAAAACAAACAAACAAACAAAAAAATAAACCACTAACCAGATGCCGGAGCTTGCCTGGCAAGTGCAAGGACCCTGGTTTGAATCCAAGCACCACATTACACAACCAAGTGTCAGAAAAACAAAAGCCAGATGAAAAATAAATAAAATTGATTCTCTCTTTAAAAAAATAAAAAAAAAAAGAAAAACCACTATTCATTCATGCCTAGCCCTCACACTGCTCATTAATGCTTTTTATTCATCCCTCATCGATACATTTCTTATTTTCACCTCCTTCCTTGAGAAGATGAAGACCTTTCTGGCTATTTTTCTTTCTTTCTTTCTTTCTTTCTTTCTTTTCTTTTCTTTTCTTTTCTTTCTTTCTTTCTTTCTCTTTTTTTTTTTAAAGGAAGAGGGGATAGTGAGACAGATAGAAAGAGAGAAGCAATTTTTATTTAGTTTTTCATGTGACCTTCATTCCTGGGACACTTCGTTGTTCTGGGGTTTGAACTCGGGTACCTGCACATGCCAGGCAAGCGTCGTAACTGCCGAGCCACCACTCCAGCCCCTCTTTCTTTCTTTTTAAAGAGAGAGTAAGAGAGAAAGAGAGAATCAACTTTTATTCATTTTTTCGTCTGACCTTTGTTTTTCTGACACTTAATTATGTACTTGGTGCTTGGGATCAAAGATGGGTCTTTGCACATCCCAGGCATGTGCTTTAACCGGTGAGACACTGCTCCAGCCCCTTTCTGGTGATTTTTTTTTTTTAAACTCTCTCTTAGATTCTTTTACTCTTCCTTATAACTTTCTTTCCCCTTTATCACTTTGTTTCTACTTATGACTTAGATCCTGTAGTAATGTTTTTCTTATTCCTTTTACATTATTTGTCTTTATATTTCTTCTTGTTCATAGAATCTCTCAATATCCAAAATCAAGGGGCTGGAGCGGTGGCTCAGCGGTTTTGGCGCTTGCCTGGCAAGCACGAGGACCCGGGTTCAAACCCCAGCACCACGTATACAACTAAGTGTTGGAGCAACTAAGACCATGTGAAATACTAAATAAAGTTGTTTCTCTCTTTCTCTGTCTCTCTCACTGTCCCTCTCTCTTTAAAAAAAAAAAAAATCCAAAATCAAATTGTTTTCCCCATAAATGTGATTGATTTTTTTTTTTTTTGAAATGTGCCTTTCTTTTCTTTTCTTCTTTTGATACTGGAAATTGGACCCATCCAGGGATGCTTTACCACTGAGCTATATCCCCAGCCCTTTTTATTTTTTATTTTGAGTTAGGGTCTTGCTAAGTTGGTTAGGGCCTTGCTAAAATACTGAGGGTGACCAGGAACTTGGAATCCTTTTGTCTCAGCCTGCCAAGTTGGTGAGATTACAGGTGTGTGCCACTGCACTGGGCTTCCTTTCTTTGAATTCATTGATCTTCCTTACCTCCAAGATAGGTGAATTAGTAGTTTATTTTCTTCTCTGTTCATCATCTTCAGGAGTTTCTTATTCTTTTCAGTTTGAGTCATCAAATATTTCATACTTTTTTCCTATTTTTTATTTTCCCACTATTACCATAGATATACCTCTCTCTTTTTTTTTTTTAATAACATTTTGTGCTGAATTGGTGGTTCAGTAGTTAAAATGCTTGCCTGGCATGGGTGAGGACCTGGGTTTGAATCCAGCACCACATATACACCTAAGTGTGGGAGAAACAAAAACCAGATGAAAAAATAAGGTTGATTCTCTCTCTCTCACTTTATCCCTCTCTGTCTTTAAAAAATAAAATAAAAACAATTTTTTTTTAGAGATTTAATAATTCACCTATTTAAATTGACAATTCAGTGTTGGTTCCACCACCCGAAAAAGAAACCCACACCCATTACCTGAAATTCCCCATTTCACCTTTTCCCCGAGCCCATGACAACCCACTCGTTTATTTTTTGTTTTTATGTCAATTTTTGCAAAAAAGGCTGCTGGGAGTTTGATTGAAACTGTATTGAATCTGTAGATGAATTTTGGGAATTTTGCTGTCTTAATAATATTAAGTCTGGGGGCTGGAGCGGTGGTTCAGTGGTTTTGGTGCTTGCCTGGCAAGCATGGAGACCCGGGTTCAATTCCCAGCACCACATACACAACTAAGTGTTGGGGCAACTAGGGCTATGTGAAAAACTAAATAAAGTTGTTACTCTCTTTCTCTGTCTCTCTCACTGTCCCTCTCTCTTAAAAAAAAAAAATAGTATTAAGTCTGTACATCAATAGTCATGAATTGTCTTTTCACTTATTGTGGTCATCTTTAATTTCTTCCTGTGATGTTTTGTACTTTTTTTTTTCCTTTGGTACTAGGGATTGAACCCAGGGGCACTTAACTGAGCCACGTCCCCAGTCCTTTTTTATATTTTATTTTGGGACAGGGTCTTGCTGAGTTACTGAGACTGGCTTTGAACTTGAGATTCTTCTGCCTCAGCTTACTAAGTTGCTGGGATACAGGTGAGCGCCACCATGCCTGGCAATATATTGTAGGTTTCAGTATACAAGTCTTGTAACTGTTCTGTTAACTTTATGCCCCTAATATGGAAATTATTGTTTTTAAATGTCAATCCAGTTATTTTGAAAATTTCATTTCTGAGTTTTTCCCTGCCAATGTTCATAAATACATTCTGTTTGCCAGGTGTTGTGTCTTATTCCTGTAATCTCAATGACTCAAGAAGTTTGGGAGTCTGAAATAGGATGTTGACAAGTTCAAGATCAGCCTCAGGAACTTAGTGAGACCCTGTCTCAAAAACAGGGGATGTGGGTCAGTGGTAACAATCTGTTTTTGTATAACAGTATTGTGCTTGTGACCTTGTACTCACTGTTCAGTTTTAATAGTTTCTTAGCAGACTCCTTAGGATTTTCTACATGCAAGATCATATCATCTTTAAATAGAGACAGTTTTACTTATTCATTTCTGATTTGATTGCCTTTTTTATTTATTGTTAAATTATCCTTGTAAAAATTTCCTATATGATATTGAATAGAAATGGCAGATGGATATCCTTGCCTTGTCTTGGCGAGAAGGCTTTCAGTCTTGCACATTAAATTTGTTAACTATGGTTTCTAGTTTTTATTTATTTTTATTTATTTTTATTATTTTTATGTGTATGTGTGTTGTGCTGGGAGAGTCAGTCCCTGGGCCTTGTTCACATTAGGCAAGTGCTGTACACTGAACTATATCCCTAGCCCACACTATGCTTTTTGTAGATGCCCTTTATCAGGTTGGAAAAGTTCCTTTTTATTCCTAGGTTAAGTGTTTTTATCATGAAAAGTTGTTGAATTTTGTCAAATGCTTTTTCTGAGTCTATTGATAGTCGTGTGGTTTTTCTCCATATTTTCCCAAACAGTATATTTCATTGAGGTTTTCTTTTTCTTTTATATTGGTTCTTTTTAGTTATACATAACATTAGGATGATTTTGACATATTTTAAAAGCAAGGAGTAGAGCTTACTCTAATTCATTTCTCAATAGTTCTTTCTGTGTGGTTCCTTTCCTCTGCTCTGCTGGATCTTTCTGATATTTACTTATAGTTTTTGTTTTAATTAGTGCCTAGTAGAAATACATAATAATGAGATTCAATGTGTATATTCATATTTGTACATAGGAAAGTTAGGTCAGATTCATTCTAGTGTTCTTTCCTTATCCCTTCCTCCCTCCCTCCCCCTCAATCCTCTTTCTCTGCTCTATTGATATTTCTTCTTTCTGATGGAAACCCACACCTCCATTTCATTTGAGTTTTGCATGAGTATGATTCTTTTTATATGTTGTTGCATTACGTTTCTTTTTTTTAGTAAGGATTTTAATGTCTATTCAAAGGGATTTTGGTTTGTAATTTTCTTGTGATGTCTTTGGCCTCATTGAGTGAGCTGATGAGGTGTCTTGTTTTTGGAAATTTGTGAAGAATTGTTGTTGATTCTTTAAACATTTGGTTAGATTTACCAGTTAAGTCATTAGGTCTGGGACTTTCTGTATAGGAAGTTTTTTGTTTGTTTGTTTCCAGGGATTGAACCCATGGACATTCTACCACCGAGTGACATCCTCAGCCCTTTTCACTTTTTATTTTGAGATCGGAACTGTTGAGACAATCCTTAAGTTTAACAGTCCTCCTGCCTCAGTCTCACTAATTGCTGGAATTATAGGTGTGCACCATTATACCTGACTTTTTTTTCTTATAGTAATTCAATTGCATTACTTAAAGTTAGTTTGTTTAGAGTTTCTGTGGTTTCTTCAGTCAATTTCAGTAGTTTGTGTCTTTTTATCAGTTTGTTCCTTTACATTCATCTTCATTATCTACATGATGACAAATATATTACAGTATATTGTAATTATTCTATTTTATTTCTAGTTATTGTTATAAACTTTTTTTTTTTTTTAAAGAGAAGGACAGAGAGAGAGAGAGAAAGAATCAATTTTTATTGAGTTTTTCACATGGCTTTCGTTTCTCTGACACTAAGTTGTGCACGTGGGTGCTGGGGTTTGAACCCATGTACTTGCGCATGCCGGGTAAGTGCCATAACCACTGAGCTACCGCTCCAGCCTCAGTTATTAAACTCTTAACTGCCTAATTTGTAAGTTAAATTTTATCTTAGTTATATTTCTATAGGAAAAAACATAGTAGAAAGATGATTCAGTAATATTTGTGATTTCAGGCAGAATGTATCCCCTGTAGATAACAGGGGTACTACTGTATCCAGACTTATTTTCCTGTTCTGCATTCTCTGTTTCAATTATTTCTGCTTCAATGTTTATTATTTCCTTTCTTGGGTTTAGTTTGCTATTCCTTTTTCTGGTTTCTTAAGGTAAAAAGTTAGGTTACTGATCTTCCATTTATAGCCATAAATTTCCCTCTGGGTACTGCTTTTCTGAGTTCTGAAATATCTGGTACGTTGTGTTTTTATTTTTCTTCAGTTCAGAATTTTCTAAGAAATTTCCCTTGTGATTTCTTCATTGTCTTATTGATTTTTTAGGAATGTGTTTGATTTTCATATACCTGTCAATTCCCCAAATTTCCTTCTTTTACTAGTTCCCTTGTGATTAGAGAGCTTACGGTGAAGAAGTCATTTTAAATTTATTGAGCCTTGTTTTTACTGTTTAGCATATGGTCAGTTCTGAAAAATGTTCCTGAGTACAAATGATTGTGGTTTCTGGGCTCTGTCCCCTTCTCCCACTCTGCTCTTTCCCTATGCTTTGCTTTCTGTTATTTTCTTAAAATAAAGTCTAGGGGCTGGAGCAATGGTTCAGTTGTTACAGCACTTGCCTGGCAAGCTCGAGTACGCAAGTTCAAATCCCAGCACCACGTGAACAACGAGGTCTTGGGGCAACTAAAGTCACATGAAAAACTGAATAAAATTGATTCTCTCTTTCTTCCTCTCTCTCTCTCTTTCTCACTGTCCCTCTCTCTTAAAAAAAAAATTTATAGGCTTTGCTTGCAAAAAAAAAAAAAGATTGTGTTTTCTGAGATTGTTTGGTGGAAGTTTTTATAAATGTCTGTTAGTAGTGGTTAATTTATAATTATTCAAGCCATCTATTTTCTTGATTTTTTTTCTGCCTAATTGTTCTTTCCACTGTTAAAGTGAGGTGCTGAAGTTTTTATATTATTACTGTCTCCCTTTAATTCTCTTAGTTTTTGTTTCTAGTTTTTTCCCCATAACTCTTGGCTTTGTTGTCAGATGCGTATGTGTTCACAATTGTTTTGTCTTTCTGGGCCTTTTATTGTTACAAAATGTTTCCTTCATTTCTAATAATTTTTGTCCAGTTATTTTATTAGTATAGTTACTCCAGCTCTATTTTGGTTATCATTTGTATAACATATGCATTTTCTATTATTTTCAATCAATTTTTGTGTTTTATTTGAATGTGTGCCTCTCATAGCATATAGTTGGATTATACATATATTTTTTGCATTCTGCCAGTTTAGTGTATTCTAATCATTTACATTTTATTACTGGTAAGGTAGAATTTATGTCTTACATTTTGCTTTTTACTTTTTTATATATCTTAATCTTTTTCCCCCCACTTTACATTCATTGCTCCTTTTGTATTAGATATTTTCTGTTTAACTACCATTTTGACTTGTTAGTTTTACTACTTTTAAAAAATTATTTTTGTAATGATTGCCCTGGGAACTACAACTAACATCTTAATTTAATACAGTAATTCAGCTTAATACCAACTTTTCCTTTTTTTCCAGGGCTGAGGACCGAACTCAGGGCCTTGCGCTTGCTAGGCAAGTGCTCTGCCACTGAGCTAAATCCCCAGCCCCAGCTTAATACCAACTTAATTGCAATAGTATACCAAAACTTTACTATATGGCTTTATTCCTTCCTTCAGTACATTTTAGCATGACATACTCCCTTCAGTATATTTTTGTAGAGTAGGTCTTCTTTTTGAAAGGATATTTTTGGAAGTTAAAGGATTTTCAGTTGATCATCTTTTATCCTTTTATATGTGTCACCTCTTTTGTGTTTGGCTTTTAACAGTTTGATTATGTTGTATTTAAGTGTGGATCTCTTCCAGATTATTGTGGTTGGAGTTTGTTGGGCCTTTTGCAAGTATAGATTAATTTATTTCATCACATTTGGGAATTTTTCAGATACTCTTTTTGATTTCTTCTTTTCTCTTCCTTTGAAACTATTGTTATATATTAATGATTTTAATGTTGTTCTGCAGATCTCTGAGGCTGTTGTGGTTCTTTGTTCTTTTTCCTTTGTTTATTTATTTTTTCTTTCTTTTCCTTTTTTCTATGAGAGAGACAGCTTTATTTTTTTAATTGATTTTTGTAGTGGTAGGGTTCAAACCCAGGTCCTCATGCATGCCAAATAAATGCACTACTGTTGAGCCACCTCTCCAGCCTTTTCCTTTATCTCTTAAGGTGAATAATTTCATTGACCTATCTTTACATTCACTGATTTCTTTCTTTTTTCTTCTTTTGGTGGTGCTAGGGATCAAATTAGGTCATCATGTATGCCAAGCAAACACTGTACCACTCAGCCACATCCCCAGCCCCAAGTTCACTGATTCTTGGTCAATTCAGAGCCCTCTACTGACTTTTTCATTTTGGTTACTGTAGTTTTCTACTCCAGAATTTATATTCAGTTATTTTTAAAGAAATAATTTTTAGGCCATACTTTGTTTCAAAGTGTTGTCTTCTTTCCAGTTTCCTTTCAAGCATTTAGTTTTCGGTTACATTCTAAATAGTTCTCCATGAGCTCTTAGATTCCTAAAGTGAACATCATATTATGTTCCTTTATCCTATAATAACTTTTGGTGTCTGTAGGATAAACTCCAAACTTTATAGTATGACATTCAAGAACATTCGCTGTCGGGGCTGGAGCAGTGGCTCGGTGGTTATGGTGCTTGCCTGGCATGCGCAAGTACACGGGTTCAAACCCCAGCAACCCACGTGCACAACTAAGTGTCAGAACAACGAAAGCCATGTGAAAAACTCAATAAAAATTGATTCTCTCTGTCTCTCTCTCACTCACTGTCCTTCTCTCTTTAAAAAAAAAAAAAAAAAAAAAAAAAGAACATTCACAGTCTAGCTGAAAAGCTACTCTTATAATCATTACTTCCTGAGAAAACATGATATTATGCCATTGCCCTTTGTATCATGTGTTTTATACTGTTTCTTTCCTTGATCACACTTCTTTTACCTGGTTGGTGTCTATGTCTCTCTACCTCCACCCCCCCCTTTTTTTTTGTCAAACAATGTGCTCATCAGTTTGTTTTAATGTATCTCAATTTATGAAGGTTTTTGAGATTTGCTTTTCCTTCTTTGCTTTTCATAGCATGATACTTGGATTTCTTTATTGTGAATCATTTTTATATTTATAAATATGTATAATTTCCCACTCCACCTTCTGATATATTAGCCCAGGCCATAAACATGAACTAGCTATTTGTCAACATCCTTGTACAACATCTCATACATGCTGGGCACAGTGGTATACACCTGGAATCGCAACAACTTAGGAGGATCACAAGTTCGAGGTCAGACTCAGCAACTCAGCAAGGCTGGGCTGGGGTATAGCCCAGTGCTAAATACACAAATCTGATAGAATTTTAATTTTCCTGAAACAATGCTTTATATTACAGTTAAAAACAAATGTTCTTGCTGGGCGTATCTGTAATCGTAGTAACTCAGGAGGCTGAGACAGGAGGATCACATGTTTGAGGCCAACCTCAGCAACTTAGGCCCTTAACTTTTTTTTTTTTTTTTTTAAGAGAGCAGGACAGTGAGAGAAAGAGACAGAGTCAGAGAGAATCAGTTTTTTTTGAGTTTTTCATATGGCTTTTGTTGGTCTGATGCTTAGTTGTGTATGTGGGTGCTGGGGTTTGAACCTGTGTACTTGTGCATGCCGAGCAACTGCTGTAACCTCTGAGCCACCACTTTAGCCACACACCCCCCCCTTTTTTTTTTAAGAGAGAGGGACAGGCTGTAGCAGTGGCTCAGTGGTTACAGGCTTGCCTGACATGTGTAAGGATGCAAGTTCAAACCCCAGCACCATGTATACAGTGAAGTGTTGGAACACCAAAAGCCACGTGAAAAACTAAAAATAAAATTGATAGTTTCTCTTTCTCTCTCTCTCACTGTCCCTCTCTCTTAAATTATCAATTTTATTTAGTTTTCATCTAGTTTTTGTTTCTCTAACATTTAGTTGTGTATGTGGTGCTGGGGTTTGAGCTTGCATCCTAGCATGCCAGGCAGGCACCATAACTGCTGAGCCACTGCTCCAGCCCTGGCCCTCAACAATTTAATGAGATGCTGTCTCAAAATTTTAAATGGGCTAGATATGTAGCTCAGTGATAAAGCACCCCTGAAATCAATTCCCACTGCCAAAAAGAAAAAAAAATTAAAATTTCTTGTTACTGTTTAATCACATTAATGTATACATTACTGCACACACTGAATTTTTCTTTCTTTTTTTTTTTAAAGAAAGAGAGGACAGTGAGAGAGAGAGAGAAGCAATTTTTATTTAGTTTTTCAAGTAACCTTCATTACTCAGTCACTTCGTTGTGTACATGGGTGCTGGGGTTTGAACTCGTGTACTTGTGCATGCCAGGCAAGCCTGAATCAATAGTGGATATATTCGTTATAGTTCATGAACCCACAATGACACTTATTACCCGAAGTGGAGTTTACATTAGTATGAAGGACATTTTGATTTCTTCTTCCCAATCTGTATTTTTTATTTCCTTTCTTGTCTTTTTACAGCCTCTAGGCCTTCTAATAAATTCCATGTTGAAAGGAGTGGGGAAGGTCTAATACCATGATCCTGATCTTAGTGAAACAGCTTCTAGTTTCTCGCCATTCAGGATGATATTATCTGTAGGTTTTTTTAGTTATTTAGTTAAGGAAGTTTCTGTTTGCGTAGGTTTTTTTTTTTTAAATCCAGGGATTGAACTCAGGGCTGCTTAACCATTGAGCCACATCCCCAACCCTTTTTAATTTTTTTACTTTGAGACAGTTTTTTACTGAGTTGCTTAGTGCCTCACTAAGATGCTGGGGCTGGCTCTGAACTTGTGATCCTCTTGCCTCAGCCTCCCAAGTCTTTGGGATTACAGGCATATGCCACCACGCTGGGCTCTAGTTTACTGTGCTTTTACCATGAATGAATGTTGAATTTTGTCAAATGTTTTTGCACATCTATTATTATTATCATATAGATTATCTTCTTTAGCCCTATGATGTGATAGACACTGATTTTAAAATGTTAAAACATCCTTTAATACTCCTGGAATAAATTTTAATTTATTGTGGTATATAATTCTTTTTATGCATTTTTGAGTTTGATTGCTCATGTTTTCTTGAGCATTTTTACATCTGTGTTCATGAGATGTATTGGCTTATGTGTCTCTCCTAACAACAGGGATACCTCGTGAGAGATGTATTAAGTGATTTCATCATTGTACAAGCATCATAGAGTAGCCTTACACAAACCTAGATGGTATAGCCTACTGCCTAGATGCTATATGATATAGCTCTTTGCTTCTAGGCTACGAACCCCTGCAACACATTACTGTATTGACTATTGTAGGCAGTTGTAATCCAGTGGTAATATCTACGGCATCACTAGATGATGGGAACTTTTCACCTTTGTTATAATCTTATGGAACTATGGTTATATGTGTTGTATGTTTTTCTCCAAAGTGATGTTCTGTGTTGCCTGACTGTATTAGAACAGTGCTGGGCTCAGAATGAATTAAAAAGTATTTCCTCTGCTTCTATTTTGTGGAAGAAATTGTAGAGAACTGGTCTAATTTCTTTCTTAAATGTTTTAGAGCATTCACCACAGAACCTGTCTGGCATTTCTTCTCTCTCTCTCTCTCTCTCTCTTTTTTTAAATAAAGCTTTGATACTATGTTAGGCATGTATGTGACTCTACCATAAATTTACCTTCATATGTGACAGTGTTGATTTTAAAGTAGAAAATGTTCACTTTTCCATTTGATAAAATGAAAATTTAAGTGTGATTGTTACTATTCTCTATAGTTGTGCCTTGTCTATAGAAACACAATTTTCAGTTTCTTTTAGTTCTTTATTATAGGAGGCATTTTACTAACTTTTTTTCCTTTCCACAATTTTTTATTGGTGCATTATAGTTGTACATAATGGTGGGATTTATTGTTACATAGTCAATTATGGACACAGTATAATGATATAATTTGGCCAAATTTTATTAAGTTTTGAACATTAATCAGTGTGTTAATGTGTCCTACAAGTAACCAGAGGCTTGCGCTTGAGTATTTCTCTTTAGAATTCTTGGTGCCAGAAAATTGAATATATGATATGTTTCCCTTTTATTTTCTTAGTCTCAAACTTATTTCAGCTTCAACTAAAATTCTTCTTAAAACTATCTGTTTGAGGGGTTGGGGATTTAGCTCAGTGGCAGAGTGCTTGCTAGCACGTGCAAGGTCCTCAGCCCTGAAAAAAAAAAAGAAAAAAAAACTGTTTGTATTTAATATAAAACCATAACGTTGAGGAGAAGATTGCAACAAATGGCTTAAATGTCTGAATAAGTTTAGAAGCATCTTTGCAAATTTTTCTGCTCTCAAATTTATCTTGTGTGTGACATTTACAGGGATGCTGTGGAGATGATAGTGGTCTCATGGAAGTAGAGGGAGCTCATCCATCACGGACGATGAGTATTAATGCTGCAGAGTTAAAACAACTTCTCCAGAGCAAAGAAGAAAGTCCAGAAAATTTGTTTCTTGAACTAGAGAAGCTTGTTTTGGTAAAAAATAAAAATAAAGAAAAGAAAAAATAAAAGCAAAGCATTCCCGAGGCATATTTTCTTCTCAGTTTGTTTTTTGTAGTGACCTTTTTAAAATAGTAATCCTT
The DNA here is from genome assembly GCA_004027875.1 of Aplodontia rufa. NCBI lineage: Eukaryota > Metazoa > Chordata > Mammalia > Rodentia > Aplodontiidae > Aplodontia > Aplodontia rufa. The sequence goes on along the minus strand of PVKS010003750.1, from coordinate 50,072 downwards.
AGGCCTGGGAATATAGCTCAGTGAAAGAAACTTGCCTTGCATGTACAGGTTCATTCCTCAGTAGCGTGCACCACACACACACACACAGATACACATACACACATACGCATGCATGCGAGTGTGCACAGCTAAGAAATTAGCAATCCATAGTTGAGTATTTCTACTATCCAAATAACTCTTTGGATTACTAAGTTAGAGTAAAGTCCTCGATACTATTATGAATCTATATTTTTTGTTTTTGTTTGTTTTGAAAGAGAGAGGGACAATGTGAGAGAGAGAAAATCAATTTTATTTAGTTTTTCATGTGACTTTCGTAGCTCCAGCATATAGTTGTATACATGGTTCAGGGTTTTTGAACCCGTATCCTCATGCATTCCAGGCAAGCATTGTAACTGCTGAGCTACTGCTCCAGCCCTATTACGAATTTTAAAGGAGTAAATGTAAATAAAGATAGTATTTATTTAAATGTCTATTTTTATGTGCACATCGCCCCCTGCTGCCATTATTAGGAAAAAAATGGGGGTTGTTGGGGATATAACTTACTGGTAGAGTTCTTGTGTAACATGTACAAGACCCTGAGATTGAACAATCCCAAACATTGAAAAAAGAAAAAAGAAGACATATGGGGTTTTTTTTTTTTAATTTTAGTATGTTTAATGTTAAGTTGATAATTTCTTGACGGTATTCCACATTCTTTAGTAGTGAAATAATTCAGGCTTTTCTGCCAAAGAGTTAGTAGATTTCAGGAGTAAGCATTCAAGTTCTATTTGCACTTTTTTATTCTGCTTTTGTTTTTGTCCAGGAACATTCAAAAGATGATGACAACCTGGATTCTTTGCTGGACAATGTGGTTGGACTTAAGCAGATGCTAGAGTCATCAGGTGATCCTTTACCTCTCAGTGACCAAGATGTAGAACCAGTGCTTTCAGCTCCAGAATCTCTCCAGAATCTGTTTAACAATAGGTAGGTATGCAGTGTTTTAAATCTATGTGCATATATAATGGCTGGAGTCTAGAGAGGGTTGACAAATCTTGTTTTTTTGGTAAAGGGTAAGATAGTAAACATTCTGGCTCTGCGTGCCACAGATAGCCTCTATTGTATGTTCTTTTGTGGTTTTTTGTTTGTTTTTAAAGATAAACCTTTTAAAAATATCTGAACCATGCTTAGCTGTTTTTCCACATGCAAGTTGTGTAAAGGTAGGCTGGCAGAATAGGTAAAGGTTTATTGTTCTTTCATATAGAGAATATATACCTTTTAATCTTTGGAGTACATTAGCTCTCATGGCTTTTTTTTTTTTTTTTTTTTTTTTTGTGGTAATGGGGAATGAACCCAGGAGTACTGGCCTCAAAACTTGGGATTCTCCTGCCTTAGCCTTTCAGGTGACTAATATTACAGGTGTCTGCCACTGTGCCTGGCTTCTAATGGTCATATAATGTGACAGAATTAAATAATATATTTAGGACAATTAAACATGAATAGTTTCTGTACAGATTAGTATAGTGTAATGAACTTGCCATTTTGGAAATAAAGCCAGAGTTCCTTTTTTTTTTTTTTTTTTTTAAAGACACAGAGTGGGACAGAGAATGAGACAGTCCATTTTATTTATTTATTTTTCATCTGGCCTTTTTTTCCTCCAACACTTACTTGTGTATGTGATCCTGTGGTTTGAATCCAGGTCCTCATGCATGCAAAGGAAGCACTCCAGCCACTGAGCCACTGCTCCAGCCCCTCAGGGCTCCATTTTATTTTAGTAAAAGGTCAAAATTGTTACAGCAGGATTATTTTTCAAGTCACTGTTTTTAAGGGTATTTCATCATTCAATAGCTTTTTAAAATATCGTGAGTGCTAATTTTAGTAATACTTCAGAGGGTAATATTTTTAATGGTGTTTTTCTGTAGATTGTACTTAAAAATAGGCTAAAATATTTGATTTTGAAATTCTGCTTTTCACCAAATACTTTTCATGTCCTAGGACTGCGTATGTGTTAGCTGATGTCATGGATGATCAGTTGAAATCTATGTGGTTTACTCCATTTCAGGCTGAAGAGATTGATACAGATCTGGATTTGGTATAAAGGATTTTATTACTAAATATTTAGAAGAAAGATATTGATTTGTTTCTGTTCATGTTGTTAGCATCATAATATAATAGTTTGCATTCAAATAGCTGGTCAGGTCTGATTGGGGATTATTATGCCTGTTTCCCCACTTACTGTTAGGTAGAATTTTCACTTTTATGCTGCTTGTTTTTCTTGTTTTTAATTAATGATGTATATTTTAGAAATGTGGCTTTTAAGGGAAAAGTCACATTTTTCTGTAGAAGTACTCTGAAGCTCTCTCTTTTCTTACATCTTTAGGGTATACGATAGAGAATAGTAGCCCATAAAATAATTCATTCCTTTTTGGGAGGATCAAACCAGTGTGTCACACACATCAGGTAGATGTTCTACCTCACAGCTGCAAGCCTAGACCCAACAGTTCATTCTTGAATTTAGGTTTAAAGAGAGGAATGATTCGCTCTCAGTTTGGGAACTAAAGATGTATATGTTGTACTATAAAACAGAATTGACATTCTTTTTTTTTTTAATCTTCTTTTTTTAAAGAGAGAAAGAGAGACAGAATAGAATCAATGTTTATTCAGTTTTTCACATGACTTTCGTTATTCTGACACTTAGTTGTATATGTGGGTGCTGGGGTTTGAACCTGTGTACTTGTGTGAGCGGGACAAGTGCCTGCAGCCACAGAGCCCCAGGAATTGACTTTTTTTTTTTTTTTTTTTTAAAAGAAAGAGTGGGGGAAAAAAAAGAGTGGACAGTGAGAGAGAGAGAGAGAGAAGCAATTTTTATTTAGTTTTTCATGTGACTTCCATTCCTCCAAAACTTAATTGTGTATATGGTGCTGGGGTTTGATCTTGGGTACTTGCACTTGCCAGGCAAGTGCTGTAACTGCTGAGCCACCCACCGCTCCAGCCCCGGGAATGACATTATTAAACATAATGCTGAATGGCTAAAAGTGTAGTTAAAGATTTAAAATTTAAGGATATCTATTCTATGCTTTTTGGAGATGGATTAGGGCAGATACTTTTTTTTATTATTATTGCTTTTTATTTTTTTGGTACTAGGTATTGAACCAAAGGGTGCTCTGCCACTTAGCTATATCACAAGCTTTTTTTTTTTTTGAGACAGAGTCTCACCCAGTTGCTGAGGCTGGCCTCAAACTTGTGATTCTCCTGCCTCAACCTTCCAAGTCATTGGGATTACAGGCAAGCACCACTGTGCCCAGTTATGGGGAGATGATTTTAGCTACATCTCATTATACTTATGTATTGGTTCTTTTTTTGATCAAAGACATCTATTTGAATATTCCCTGGTCCAAAAAATGCTAGTGTTCATCATATGAACTAAAAGAATAAAAGTAAACGACTTTTAAGATGTATTTACTATGTTGAGAGCTGCTTTTTCTTTAAAATAAAAAAGTGTTACACGTAACCAGGTGTGGCAGTGAATACATGTAAACCCAGAGACTCAAGTGGCTGAGACAAAAGGATTTTTAAGTTTGAGGCCAGCCTTAGCAACCTAGTAAGGCCCTAAGCAATTTAGTAAGACCTGTCTCAAAACAAAAAATGAAAAGGCTGGGGATGTAGATCAGTGGTTAAGTGCCCCTGGGTTCACTCCCCCACACCAAAATAAATAAATAAATGAATTTAAAATCATAATTCAGTTAAAATTTTAGTAAAGAATTAACATCTTTTTATTATAAATTGCTTGGTGAACCATTAGAACTGTGCTTTCTAGTAAAACCTTATGCAGTGATAGAAATGTTCTGTAACCTATCTGCCCTGTTTTAGTATAGTAATCAGAAGCCTTATGTAACTTTTATGCTGTTGAAATGTAGCTAGTATGATTAAGGAACTGAGTCTTATTCTGATTTAATTTTTGATAATTTAAATTTTAAAAAGCCTATGTATTTAGGGGCTACATAGGGGCAGCACAAATGTAAAATGTTTGCGTTAAAAGTTGTTCATTTTATAACTTTAAGTTGAACCAGAGCTGTCTTGCAGGGATAATTATAACCATGGCTTAAAGAAATTTGAGGTCTCTTGTGGAAATGTAAACTTAATTTGAATTTCTCTAAAATTAAACTTATATTGGAACCTCATTACATTTATAGAGCTTAGGAATTTGTGGGCAGAATCATTTTGAGAAAGAGTGTCACTAAAGATAGTCACTAAATTCCTAAGATTTTTTAACTGTTTTTAACTACCATTTGCTTTCTAAAAAGATGAAGAGAGGTAGATCTATAATTTATTTACTACGAAAATTAAATATAATTTACAAATAATTTCTGCAGTCTAATGTTACATTAATAATTACATTTAAGATGCATTTTGTTTCATTTTTATGACACAGGTAAAGGTTGACTTGATTGAGTTGTCTGAAAAATGCTGTAGTGACTTTGATTTGCACTCAGAATTAGAGCGCTCATTTTTGTCAGAACCATCATCTCCAGGGAGAACCAAGACTACTAAGGGATTCAAACTTGGGAAGCACAAACATGAGACTTTTATAACTTCTAGGTAAAACTTTTTCTTCTAAAAATCTTATTTTAATATAGCTGCATGACTATTAAACATAGAACTTGAATCATAAATATTGTTTGGATTTTTTTTTTAAGAGAGAGAGAAAGAAGGAGTGTGGGGGAGAGAATCAACAACTTTATTTTTTCATCTGACCTTTGTTTCTCTGACATTTAGTTGTGTATATGGTGCTGGGGTTTGAACTACGGTTCTCGCACATGCCAGGCAAACTCGGTAACCACTGAGCCACTGCTCCAGCCCTGATACTGTCCTTTTGTTTATATGTATGTGTAGATATATATCTATGTCTATATATCTATATCTATCTATATCTATGTCTATATATATTTTAATGCTGGGAATTGAACCCAGGTCCTCATGTTTGCTAAGCATGTACTCTTTATCACTGAGCTAGCCCCAGTTCCTGTTATATTGTTCTTCATGGAAGTTTGGAAGGTATGAACAAGGAGTCAATTGGATTGTTTAAAAACAATTGTTAGTTGTATAAATAAAATGTGAATGCTATTTTTAGCTAATTTGTCATATTATCCTAGAAAATAATATAGATACTTGGAAAGTTAACAGAATTGGAATAAGAAAAAAATAAAATCTAGCTTTCAATATTTCAAAGATTGACTTATATTTTCACTGGAAATAGGAAGAAAAAATGTTTCATGGACTATTTTTGTTTTAATAGTGGAAAATCTGAATACATTGAACCCGCCAAACGAGCTCATGTTGTGCCACCACCAAGAGGAAGGGGCAGGGGAGGATTTGGACAGGGCATACGACCCCATGATATTTTTCGTCAGAGAAAACAGAATACAAGTAGGCCACCATCTATGCATGTGGATGACTTTGTTGCAGCTGAAAGTAAAGAAGTGGTCCCTCAAGATGGAATACCCCCACCAAAACGACCTCTTAAAGTGTCACAGAAGATTTCTTCTCGTGGTGGGTTTTCAGGCAATCGAGGAGGACGGGGTGCTTTTCATAGTCAAAATAGATTTTTTACACCACCTGCTTCAAAAGGTAAGAACTTAGGTATGTTTTCTAATGGTTTAAAATGTTGGAATATTAAAATACGTGATTGAGATAGTTTTTTTTTCTATTATCATAGTTTTTTAGACTTTTTAGACTAAAAAACGTTTTTAGACCAATAGTACTATTGGTAGAGTACTGTATCTGATAGAACAACCTCCTGCTTTTTTTTTTTTTTTTAAGAGAGAGGGACAATGAGAGAAAAAAAGGAGAGTATCAGTTTTATTTAGTTTTTCATATGGCTTTCATTGCTCTGACACTTTGTTACATACGTGGTGCCGGGATTCGAACCCACATCCTTGAGCATGCCAGACAAGCACTGTAACCACAGAGCTACCTCTTCAGCCCAACTTCCTACTTTTTAAGTTAGTTTTGATACATTGCACTTTTAGTGATGAATTTAAAAGAACTCTTGACTAATTAGTTTCCTTTTAACCCTGAAAATTTTATTTATCCTGAGTAATATCCATACATTATTTTCACAATTGTACGTCTTAACAATTCCCATAAAATTGTTCTATATAATTCACCATTGCTTTTCCTCTGTTTGCTTCTTAATCTTACATTTAATGTGTTTTAAATTGTTACAAGATTTTAGAAACTGCCTACATTTAGAGAAATTACTCTTCACTGGTAACTTGATGACTTGTTTTCATACCTACTGATTTAGGAGGGTAGGGGAAAGAGAATAGGAGGATATTACTTTAATAGTAAACACTTAACTATGGGTTTTGTGAACTGTTATAAGCTGTACATGTAGTACTCTTGTATCAATTCCATGAGGTGGGTTCTGTCAGTACTCTACTTCACAGATAAGAATATTGTTCTTCAGCTGATCAGGACACATAAATTTAAGTAGCTGAACCAGTATTTGAATACCGGTAGCCTTTACTTTTCAACCACTGGGTGACTTTTCCATTATGTAGTTTATTCAGTTTATAGAATTACAGTTTCTCTTCCATTTCTTTTGAAGATTAAGAAATACCTGTCACATCTTCCTTAATCCACCTGAGGTTATGGAAAATGTAGATTTTGGTTGCATTTTTTGTGTTTAGGAAACTACAGTCGTCGGGAAGGAACAAGAGGCTCCAGTTGGAGTGCTCAGAATACTCCTCGAGGAAATTACAATGAAAGTCGTGGTGGCCAGAGCAATTTTAACAGGGGCCCTCTTCCACCATTAAGACCACTTAGTTCTACAGGTATGCATCCTCCCTGCTTGATACTGCTGAGGGAAAGTAAATCTTTCTTTCCCAGTTGTTGAGTGACAATCATTTCGAGACAGAATATTTTGGAATGTTGACTTATAATTCTAGAGTCAAGTTTATATTGATGACATAAGGCCTAGTACATGTCTTGTCAAGATAATCACATTTTTAGATTCTGAACTATTGTTTCATGAAGATGTGCTGTATTTCAATAATGGAAGCTAATCCTTATGGTACCTATTTAACTGTGAAGTATTTTGATAACATATCTTCATATTGTATATTATGTTTTTGTTTTAGTATTTATTATATATATACATATATATAAGAACATTATTTGTTTTTTCCAGTGCTGGATATTGAACTTAGGAGCATCTACCACTGAGTTAATTCCCAGCCCTCTTAATGTTTTTATTTTGAGACAGGGTCTTGCTCATTTGTCAAGTCTGGCCTGGAACTTGCAATCCTCCTGCTTTAGTCTCGCAAGTAGCTAGGATTACAGGAATGTGCCACTATCCCTAGCTTGTAATCTTTGCCAGAGTAGCTTTTTTTTCCTTTTATCTTTCTTTCTTTTTATTTTTAAACAGAGAGAAAGAGAGAATACATTTTATTTAATTTTTCATCTGGCCTCTGTTTCTCTGACAGTTGTATATGTGGTGCTGGGGTTTGAATCTGGGTCCTCATGCATGCCAGGCAATCACTCCAACCGCTGAGTCAATATTCCAGCCCAGTAGCTTTGATTTTATATGCATATGTTTAAAATAACATTTTTATTTGTGATATAATTTGTGTATATCATATAGTTTATCTACTAAATGTATACAATTCAGTGATCTTTACCACCTTCACAGAGATTTTATACAAGAGTTTTTAAATAGTGAAAAAGGAATTCTTCCTTTGAACTCAGTGTCATAAATTTGCTTATGGGAAAAGATAATGGAACTAAAAACTATATTTCTTTCTTTTATAGGTTACCGCCCAAGTCCTCGGGACCGTGCTTCTAGGGGTCGTGGGGGACTTGGACCTTCCTGGGCTAGTGCAAATAGTGGCAGTGGAGGTTCAAGAGGAAAGTTCGTTAGTGGAGGCAGTGGTAGAGGTCGTCATGTACGGTCTTTTACACGATAAAAATGCTTTGGGGAACATCCTAAGTGTATGTGGACATTTCATGAGGACAGTAAAAAGACACTGAAGGACCAATTTAGACTTAGCAGTTAAGTGGAGACATCTGAGAGAATATTTTTATCTGAAGAAAGCAGATTTTGTTTGATACCTAACCTAAGATTTCAATAAAAATCCAAACTTTGTATGTATGTTTGTATATATTTTCCCCTTTTTATATGACTATTTATTTAGAAAATTTCTAGGTACAAAAACTAAATGACTTGTTTTGTATTTTTCTTGCCTGTATCGCAGATGTTTCAAGTCTTTCTCAGCCCATAGCACCCTTTAGTATCTCAATATTTTTTTTTACGATATACCTAGGCCAAAAGAAATAGCTGATACTTCTGTTTATTCTGTTAGGTCCGGGCATTTATGTCATCATTGCTAGTAACCGTGGACACTGTACACCATCTCAAACCTGGGAATCACTATCATTTCCTTCTTCACTATACTTATTTCACAGTACTTTATATCAACTTGCTGAAGAATTTACAAAGATACGCTGTCATAGAAAGGAATATAGTGTAATCTAATGTTGAAAATGTAAACTACCTCAAATTAGTAGTGTGTATAGTGTCCAACAGGTGTTGTTATGTTTCCTTAAAATTTTAAAATATTCTCTGGCATCTATGTTAATTAATTTACTAAGGTGCCCTGGTATGGTTTGGGAATCATATCTGTACCAGAAAAAAACAAACAAACAAAAAACAAAACACATATCTCTTCTACATTAGAAAGAAAAACAAACTTATTCTGTGTTTCAGTTTTGGGCCTACTGATGTTATTTTATTATACAGTTACTTAATACCTAAAATGAGACATATCCTATGCTGTTATTTTGGGAACCAGAAACGTCTAATAAACGCTGGATTTTATTTTCAGAAATGAAGCTTATAACTTTGAGAAAGTAGCCATATTTTCTCCAAGGTATGTCTTAACACACTGAGCCTATATAAATGGCATAAAATACAGAGTTCTGTTAAACAAAAAATAAGTGTATGAGTCTCATTCCATTCTTTTATTATTCTGTTTTGGGAATTATTTGTGAGTCAATAGAAAGTCTCAGTTCTTTAATAACACCTTAAAGGAAAGTTCAACTTTAAAGATTCTGATGTTTAACTGGAGCGTAATGGAAATCTTCATAACTAGTGACCTCCAAATACCCAAATGCTTTAGTCTGCTCAGGCTACTGTAACAAAATACTGCAAAATGGATGATATAACAACAAAACTTTATTTCTCATTTTTGGAGGCTAGGAAGTCTTAAGATCAGGATGTCGGCATTTTTGGATTTTTTGTGAGGGCCTTCTTGCTGTGTTCTCACACATTTTTTTCCAGTGGCATGCTTGAGGAAAGAGTACTCATGTCTTTTCCTTTTTATTTTATTTTTTTAAGAGAGGATAAAGAGAGAGAGAAGATCAGTTTCATTATTTCATCCATTTTTTGATTTTCTGACACTTCATTGTGCATGTGGTGCTGGGGTTCAGACCTGGGTTATTACACATGCCAGGCAAGTGCTTTAAACACCGAGTCACCACACCAGCCCTCTTTCTCTCTTTTTTTTTTTTTTTTTTTAAAGAGAGAGGGACAGTGAGAGAGACAGAGAAAGAGAGAAACAACTCTATTTAGCTTTTCACATGACCTTCGTTGCTAACACTCAGTTGTGTACGTGGTGCTGGGGTTTGAACCCAGGTCCTTGTGCTTGCCAGGCAAGCGCCGAAACCGCTGAGCCACCGCTCCAGCCCCCCTCTTTCTCTTTTTAATGTGTGAACTAATCCTATCATGACACTCTAAACCAAATTGTTTCCCAAAGGCCCCACCTCCTAATATGACTTTGAGGGGTTAGAATTTCAATATAGAAATTCAGCACATAATACCAAGATAACCTAACCCCCACTTCAATCCTGAAACCTAATATTCATCTTCTCTTTAAAGATATTGTTACATATCAGGTAGAAGTAGAAATTGTGTCAGACTCTAGTCTGACGCAAATACTTGTAAAAATGTTAATGTTTCCTAGATAACTATGGTTCTTTTTTCTTTTTTTAAGAAAGTGGGACAGTCAGAGAGAGAGAATTCTTTAGTTTTTCATGTGGCTTTCATTGCTCCGACAGTCTGTTGTGTACATGGTGCTAGGGTTCAAAACTGCATCCTTGCATGTGCCAAGCAGGTGCTATAACCACTGAGCCACTGATCCAGCCTGGACAGCTATATTCTTTCTTTCTTTCTTTTTTTCTTCTTTTTATTAGATGAATATGGAGTTACAATTGAGGGGGAATCATTGTCAAACAATCAAGAACAAATGTATGTGTACATAGTTATCCAAGGCTGATGCCATGTCATGGATGCCTCCCCTGGGTTCCTCGTGATTCCATGTTTTCCCCAGAAGATCCCCTGAGTTAAATGGATATCTTGTGGAGGTCAGAGATCTCCTTCTGAGATGAGTCCCCCATATTCCCACCCTCCAGTCTCCTAGATATCCTTTCTAATCCCTCCCCCCACTCTGGCCCCCACCCTACGCCCCCAGGTATCCTAGGCAATCATCCCCCTGTTTGCATAAAAATTTATACAATTTGAGGTTATTATTAGCCTAGCCATCTAACATACTGCTTCCAAATGTATTCTAGCTTCCACAAATGAGAGAAATATTCGGCCCTTGAGTCTCTAAGATTGGGATACTTCACTTAGCATAATTCTTTCCATCTCCATCCATTTGGTTTCAAAAGCTATTCCATTGTATATATGTACCAAAGTTTTTGCGTCCATTTGTCAAGTGAGGGGCATCTGGGTTGGTTCCATAGTCTAGCTACAGTAAATTGAGCTGCTATAAACATTGATGAAGCTAATATTGCTGATTCTTAACTCTTTTGGGAAAATACCCAGAAATGGAATAGCTGGGTCATAAGGTGGTTCCAGCCCTAATTTTTTAAGGAGTCTCCACACTGCTTTCCAGAGTGGCTGAACCAGTTTACAGTCCCACCAGCAGTGTAACAGTGTTCCTCTTTTCCCATAAGCCCCTCCAGCATCTGTTGTTGTTCGTATTCTTCATTTTTGCCACTCTAACAGGAGTGACGTGGAATCTCTTTGAAGTTTTGATTTGCATTTCTCTTATTGCTAGTGATGTAGAGCATTTTCTCATATATTTATGGGCTTTCTGGACTTCCTTTCTTGAGAAGTTTCCTTTTATATCTGTAGCCCATTTATTGATTGGATTATTTGTGATTTTGGTGTTTAGCTTTTTTAGTTCTTTGTATATTCTGGATATTAGCCCTCTGTCCAAGGTGTAGCAGTCAAAGATTTTCTCCCATTCTGTAGGTTCTCTCTTGACTAAATCTTAGTTGTGCAAAAGTTTTTTAGTTTAATTGCATCCCATTCATTTATTCTTGACTTTACTGCTTGAGCCATGGGAGTTTTGTTAAAGAAGGTGCCGCCGACTCCTATGTCCTGTAGTGTTGACCCTACTTTTTCTAGTAAATTTTAAGTTGCTGGCTTAAATATCCAGATCTTTGACTCATTTTGATTTAATTTTTGTGCTAAATGAAAACATCTGACTATTTATAGATACATATTTCATGATGTATTTTTGGATAAAGTTGAATATAATCTTTGAGAGATATCAGTACTATTTTTGCCGTTTAAGTCTTTTTACATTATTACCCAGTAATATAGATAAATTATTAGTGTAGAAGCAAATTAATGTGAGGAAAATTGAAAATGTCCTTAGTAACTAAAAATAAATGAGAAGGGAAGGCGTTCAACATATTCATCACCCTTGTTTGCATATATCACTCAGTATAATAATTCAACAAAGGAGGTTTAATCGTTATTTTACAAATGGAGAAAGCTTAGGAGCTTGACTCAAATTTGTAGAAACAGGATTTAAAACTAGATTGACTAATGCCTCATTCATTACCTCCTGACCATCTTTGAGAGGTAAGAGGCTACTTTTTGGAACAGAATTTATCACATAGAAGTGGACCAAAGACACATTTGTGCTTTTGTCATTTGAAAACTTAGGTAACTCAACTGGGGGAAGGTTGTCATATATATTTAGATTTATATTTAAGAAGACATACCTTTAGGTGCTGATGTGGTGACTCAGTTACATTGCTTACCTGGCATGCACAAGGACCTGGGTTCACTCCCAATACCACATAAACAAGTGTTAGAACAACGAAAACTAGATGAAAACCTAAATAAAATTGATCCCCCCACCTCCGTCCCTCTCTCAAAAAAAAAAAAAAAATGACAGGGATTGGGGATTTAGCGAAGTGGCAGAGTGCTTGCCTAACAAGTGCAAGGCCCCGAGTTTGGTCCTCAGTTCTGAAAAAAAATTTTAAAAATGACATACCTTTAAATATAAATAATTTTAAGTATATTTTGGTGGAATAGGTATATGTATTATTTGTAAAACTATTTAGTTTTACACGAGATATTTCAGGTGAAGATTTGATTGGTATTTAGAAATTTATGAAAAAGCTTGGTCATATGCCTGTATTTCTAGCAGCTTGAGAGGCAGGAAGGATGATTGATTACATGTTGGAGGCTAGCCTCAATAACTTAGTGAGATCCTCATCAACTTAGACCCTGTCTCAAAATAAAAAGACTGGAAATGTAGCTCAGGGCCCTGGGTTCAATCCCCAGTATCCAAAAAAGAAAAAAAGATAAGAAATTAATGAAAAGTGCAGAATAGCTTTGAGTTCAAAATTTAATCTGGAGCACAAGGAGTTGATATGGTGATTTTGTTTATTTTCTGAGAAAAGCAGTGTGAAATACTGTTATGCTTCATTTAAAATGGTTGCTGGTAGTAATTAGTGCATGTGAAAGAGTAGCAGGTCCCATTAGATTAGTTTTTGTTGTTGTTTTTAAGAGAGAGGAATAGAGAGAAAGAATCAATTTTTTAATTTGTTTTTTCGTGGGGCATTTGTTGCTCGAACACTTTGTTATGTAGGTGGTGCTGGGGTTTGAACCTGCCTACTCATACTTGCCAGGCAAGTGTGGTAACCGCGGAGTCGCCACTCCAGCCCCCCAGTTAGATTACTTTTATTGGTTTATGTAAAAATTATTGGAAAACTTGCAGGATGAGATTGTAGGAACTATACTATGCCTCTTCAGTATCTCACATGCCACGTTCAGCCTGGAGAGTATAAAAATGAATAAGGTATATTTTCTGCCTTCAGGAAACAGTCTAATAAAGGAAACAATTATGTAAACAATGTTTTTTGGTTTTTTAAAAAAGTTAAAGAGATCCTAAATGTATGAACACGGAAGAATTCAAAGTTCTTCAATAATCCAGCCAGTACATTTTAAACTGATTTTATTATGCTTTATTATTATTATTATTATTATTATTATTATTATTATTATTTTAAAGAGAGAGGGACAGTGAGAGAGACAGACAAAGAAACAACTTTAGTTTTTCACATGGCCTTAGTTGCTCTAACACTTAGTTGTGTGACCGTTTCGGCCCCTTGGTTTTTATTTAAAAGACCATCTCACAAAGTTACTGAGGGTGGCTTGAACTTGAAATTCTGCCTTGGCCTCCTGAATTGCTGGAATTACCTGTGTGTGCCACCATGCCCTTCTCTGATGCAACTTATGGCACTTTTAAAATATATATTTTTGTACTATGCATGGTGGCGTACACTTGTGATCCCAGTGACTCAGGAGGCTGTGGCAGGAGGATCACAAGTTTAAGGCTGGCCTGGACAGCTTAGTGAGGACTAGTCTCCAGAAAGAGGGTGAGGGGAGGACTGAGGGGGTATGGGGTGTAGCTCAGCTCATTTTTAGAGCACCCCTGGGTTCAGTCCCCAGGACCTCAAATATAAGTAAATAAAAGTTTTAAGTTTTTATTTTTTGTAAAAATAAAAATTTACTGTTGGGCATGGTGGTGCACACCTAGAATCCCAGCAACTCAGGAGGCTGAGGCAGGAGGATCACATGTTCAAGGCCAGCCTAAGCAACTTATCAAGACCTTGTTTCAAAATTTAAAAGCCTGGGGGGAATGTAGTTGAGTGGTAAGGTACGCTTGGGTTCATTCCCTCTACTACCCTCGCCCCACAAAAAGACTTAATCATTTTAAATTTACAGTTCGGTAGTGTTAAATGTTCTAATTATTTCGTAAATAATCTCCAGAACTTTTTCATCTTGCAAAACAAATTCTGTGCCTATTATAATAACTCTTTTTTTTTACTCTTTCCCCAGTCCCTGGTAATGACCATTCTTATTTTTGTCTCCATGAGACATCAGTAGAATTACAGCATATTTCTTTTTGGGGTCTGGTTTATTTCTCTTAGCCTGATGTCCTCCAAGTTCATCCAGTGTTGTAATGTGTCCGAATTTTCTTCTTTTTTTAAGACTGAACAATATTCTGGTGTGTGGATACATCACATTTTGTTTATCCATTCATCTGTGATGAACACTTGATTTGCTTCCACCTTTTGGCAATTGTGAATAATGCTGCAGTAAACATGGTTGTACAAATATCTCTAGCCCTATCTTCAGTTGGGTGTGGTAGTGCGTTCCTGTAATCTCAGAGGTTCCAAAGATTGAGGCAGGAGGATCACAAGTTCAAAGCCAGCCTCAGTAACTTTTAAGCCAGGACCTAAGCAACTTAGAGAGACCTCTCAAAATATTAAAAAAAAGTACTGGGGATGTGGTTCAGTGGTTAAGTGCCCCTGAGTTTAATCCCTGGTACAATTGAAAAAAGACCCTATTTTCGATTGTTCTGGGTATATAGAAGTAAAATTGCTGAAATAATTCTGTTGTAGTTTTTAGGAAACACCATGGTATTTTCCACAGTGACTACAACATTTTACATTCCCATCAGTAGTGTACAGGGGTTCCAGTTTCTCCACATCATTAGCAATACTTGGTATTTTGCTCTTTTCCTCTCATGCTTTCTCTCTTGTGCATGCATATGCATGCTCTTATCGCTGACCACCATTCCCTGCCCTTCTGGCTATTTTCTGCTTTTTTTTCATTTTCCAAATAATAGTCATCTTACTGGGTGAGCTTCTGATTTATTTAAAGAGAAGCCAAAACTCTGGATCATTGTGTAATCAATTTCAAATGTGCAGTTAATTCAAATTTAAAAATCAAAAACATTGGTCTGGAATGGTGGCTCAGCGGTTATGGCACTTGTCTGGCATGTGCGATTTCATGAGTCTGAACCCCAGCACCACATAGACAGTGAAGTGTCAGAGCAATGAAAGCCACATGAAAAACTAAATAAAATTGATTCTCTCTATCCTTATCTCTTTAAAAAAAATAAAAAACATTTTGTGAGTGAAACAGTGTATTTAGTGCAGAAAGTGGCCAGAGGATTCTAGTCTGAAGAATTTGATAGCATTATAGTTAGAAATTGGAACTGGATTTTTTTTTTTAAGAGAAAGCATCAATTTTATTTCTGTTTTTTTTTAATCTGGTTTTAGTTTTTACAACACTTAGTTGTGCATGTGGTGCTGAGGATTGAACCCAGGCCCTTATTCATGCCAGGCAAGCAATATCCTGCTGTACCATTGCTCCAGCCCTTGCTATTTTCTTTGGAAAGGGTAAAACTTAACCAGATAAATTTGTGAGGGAATAGGATGTAATAGAGAAGCTCTTTGGGGTCTAAATGCCTAGATTTCAGAACCAGCACTGCTACATCCTGTGATCCTAAATCTGTGCAACTTTCAGTCCTGTAAGGCATGTGTTTGGATTATTTTTATGTATAGTATTATTTTATTACTAAAAATTTTTATGGATAGGGTGCTGTGGACTGAATCCAGGTGCTCTCTGAGTTACATCCCCAGCCCTTTTTAGTTTTGAGAGAAGGTCTCGCTTAAGTGGCCAAGGCTGTTTTTGAAGTGTGATCTTCCTGCTGCAGCTTTCCTGAATAGCTGGAATTAGAAGTATGTGCCTCTCTGCTCAGCTCATATAATTGTCTGAATGAATATTTTACTCGTTTGCTGGGGGAGTGTGGTGCTGGGGATTGAACGCAAGACTTTATGCATACTAGACAAGTGTTTTACCACTGAATTACCTCTTCAGCCCCCAATTTTAATTTTTTTTTTAAAGATAGAAGGACAGAGAGAGAGAATCAGTTTTTATTGAGTTTTTCACATGGCTTTCATTGCTCTGACACTTGGTTGTGTACGTGAGTACTAGGATTTGAAACCGTATACTTGTGCATGCTGGGCAAGCTCTGTAACCACTGAGCCACCACACCAGCCCCCAATTTTAATTTTTTAAGCTACATTTGCTTCCTTGGTATCTTCTAGTCTCATGTCTTTAAATAATAGCATGTCTACAGTTGGGCATGGTGTCTCAAACTTGTAATCCCAGTGGCTTAGGAGGCTCAGGCAGAAGGATCACAAATTCAAAGCTAACCTTAGCAGTTTAGCAAGGTCATAAGTAAGTTGGTAAGATCCTGTCTCAAAAATAAAAGTACTGGGAATGTGGCTCAGTGGTTCCGTGCTCCTGGGTTCATATCCTGGTACCAACAATAACAAAGTAGCATGTCTACATACTACTACATACAACCTACACTTACTGCTTTTACTTCTTAACATTTTCACTGGTTATCTAGGAAGCACCTCAAATTTGACATAATTGGACTGAACTCTT
Organism: Aplodontia rufa; assembly: GCA_004027875.1. Taxonomy (NCBI): domain Eukaryota; kingdom Metazoa; phylum Chordata; class Mammalia; order Rodentia; family Aplodontiidae; genus Aplodontia; species Aplodontia rufa. The sequence continues at coordinate 33,484 of PVKS010003750.1, read as the reverse complement.
TAATATTCCTTCCATGAAAACTGCTCCTTTGGCCATCTTTTTTCTCAGTAAAGTGGCAACTACATCCCACTATGTTGTCCTTACCTCTCCTCAGTTTCACATTCTACCTCTAAGCTTGCTGTCTTTTGTCTTCAAAACATATTCAGATTAAACTGTTGCCATCTCCAGTGAAGCCACACCTCTAGTTTCAGAAGTGTTGAGTCAACTGGTATGTAAGAGTAGATTTTCCCCCCACTCGGAGACTACCTGGATCATATATTTAAAATCCCAACCCCCAAGGTGATGAGATTAGGATGTGAGCATCTTTGGGAGGTGATGAGATCATGACAGTGCAGTCCTCAAGAGACCCTAGAGAACTAGGTTGCACCTTCCACTACTATGTAAAGACACTGCTAGAAGTCACCATCCATGAGCCAGAGTGTGGGCCCTCATTAGACTCGATCTGCTGGTGCCATGATTATGGATGGACTTGCCATCTTCTGGAAAGGTGAGAAGTAGATTTCTGTTGAGAGTAAGCTATCCAGTTTGGTATTTCATTATAGTAGCCCAAATGAACTAAGATAGAGCTTCTATGTCCACACTTTGAAGAAAATAATGATAGTTGGATTTTTTACACAGTATTAAATAAATATCTTTGATTCTATTCTGAAATAAATGATTGAATAAGTAAATGCAGGAAGGGGAGGATGTACAAGGAATGAGGGAAATACAAAATTCAGTGTAAATACACTGAAAATTGTTATAGGCAAGATCACTAATAGATGGTAAAATCAGTGGGTAAAACTTTGAGTAGAAACTGGATATTAACATTAACCTCAAAATGTGTTGCCCAAGATATTTATCAGTTCCAAAGGGAAAGCTAATTTTATAGCAAAGAAACCTGGGTCTTCATGCATGCCAGGCAAACACTCCAACCGCTGAGCTACCACTCCAGCCCTATTCTTTCTTGTTGTTAGTGTTTTTTTTTTTTTGCCTGTTTTTTTTTACAACTTTATTTAGTTTTTCACATGGCTTTAGTTGCTCCAACACTTAGTTGTGCATGTGTTGCTGAGGTTTGAACCCAGGTCCTCATGCTTGCCAGGCAAGTGCCAAAACCACTGAGCCACCGCTCCAGCCCCTGCCTGTTTGTTTTAAGATGAGCACAGAGCAATTAATTCATTCACAGTTGGAAGGACATATTAGATACACACTCAGCATGGATGTACTCTTTTGTGTGCCTGGTACTGCACAACTACCTGTAGCTTATGTAGTAGCTTGTCTTCATAGCATTGTAAGTTCTTTTGGGCTCAGAGTCTGGGCTCATTCCTAAAAGCTTGCATTTGCCTCTGTAACATTCCTGGAAACTCATTAGAAATGCAAATTATCAGTATGGATCAGACGCACAGAACACTGCACTCTCTAGAGGAGTCTAGCAATCAGGGTATGGACAATTCCTCAGAGGATTCTGTTGCTGGTATCAGTGTATAGAAATCAGGTGTCAGTCTCCTTCCTCTACTAGGGAATAGTCACTAAGCTCTATTGATTTTCACATAACTCTGTTTAACAAATATTTATTGAATGCCTTCTATGAGACTGGTACTGTTCTAGATACATGTGTACAGTAGTAAACAAAGCAAAGATCATACTCTCATGTAGCTTAAATTCTGAGAATAGAAAGACAATTATGTTAGGGAGTACAAAGATAAACTATAAAGCAGGGTGTAGAGTGGTGTATGAGATGAAAGAGGAATGGTTTATCAGACAAGGCTTCTTTGACAAGGGTGCCCTATGACACGAATGAAATGAGGGGAGTAAACTGGGTGCAAATCTGGAAGAAGAATGTCCCAGGTCACCTCCAGCCTTCAGTCTGTTTTAGGTTTTCTGGATTTCCCAGATGACAGACACAGACACTATGAGTGCAGGTTGTTTCTTAGTCACTCTTGGTTTTTTTTTATTTGAGGGGGGTTCAACCCAGGTTGGTGAGGGTGTGTCCCTGGGCAGGTGACACACCTGCAAAGGTAAATTAGCAAAGGTAAAAGGTGCATAGGACAGAGAATAGGAGAGGTGAGTTGCTAGCTTCTAGTTGTCCTTTCTCAGCAGAGATATACAAACATTTTATTCTCCCAGATGCCAAAGCTTTAAATTCTGGCCCCAGGAACTGCCAAAGGCACAACTCAAGCTTTGAATGTCTCTTTAGGATTGGAAGAAGTCCCCGGGGTAAAAGCTCTTTAAGCACTTTTCTTTTATTAGGTGTTTTAAAATGACTGTACCTATTTACACTCCTTTAAAAATTTTTTTCTGCAAAGACCTTATCTCCTTATCAGCAGGGTAAGAATTCGCATCTTCATTAAAACTTCGATTTGTTTTTTAGTTTCTTAATTTTTGCCAAACTGTTAAAGAAAACTCAATTAATGACCTTTAACTTCTGTGGTTTCAGACACGCCTTTCTAATTCCACTTTTCTTAGGACTGGCGGTCGTTGTCATTGCCTTGGAAGATGCTCAGTAAATACCCATTGAATGATGTCACTTCCCTGCTTAAAATCGTTTAATGCTTTTCCAAGTCCGGAGGAGGTCCTCCCTTTCTAAGAGTCAAGTTATTACTCATCTTTATATTCCCAGAACTTAACAAGGAAATAAAAAATATCTTGCAGGCAGCACTAAATATCTTTTGAATGAATGAAAAAGAGTATAACGTGTACCTCTGCGACGGACACCTTTCTATTACTGCACTTCTACAGCGAATCGTAACTTATTATATGCTCACGTACGTTATGCAGTCTGTAATCTACATCTGTGTCTGACCACTGGCACCAAATCAATCCTGTTTGAACTGAACTGTAAGACGAAAGTGCGAAGGTACAGGCACAGTGACGTAGCAAGGTCGTCCAATCAGTGGGCAGGAGGAAGGCGGAGAGGAGAGGTAGTGCGCACGCGCGCCGCCTCGTTCTCCATTGGCTGCGCGAAGGCGGGCTCCTTGAGCTCTGGCTGTGAGGGGTTCGGGGTACGCGGTTCGCCCGCTGTGCTTTTTCGCTTGGGCGAGAGTTTGTGTCATATTGTTGCGGGTGAGTCCCTGGAGGGGTAGGCTTGCGAAGCTGTGACAGTTGATGAGCACTTGCGGGACTTAGTCGGTAGCGGCGCCAGAGCGGGCCTCTGAAGGAGAAGGAAGGCTTTGGGAGGAATCGAGGCCGCTTTTTGAGGGCCCCGGTGCCAAGACCGGCAGTGCCACGGTCGCCCAGGCTGCTGGCCCAGGGGGCGGAGGCCCGGCGGCTAGGTGGTGAGGGTGGGCCTTCGTGCGGACGCGCCCCCGACGGCGGGTGCGCCCAGGCCTCGGTGGCTCTGCTCTCCCGGACTGGCGGACTGGCGGTAAAGGTTTTGCCAGCGGTCCGATCCGGAGGGTGTCAGTGCAAAGGATGCGAAAGAACGAGCACCATTCTTAGGGGCTTTTACCTCTCCACAGCTCAGGTCTCTGCCCTCATTTTTTCTCTTTTCAAACTCTTAATTACCTTCTGGAAGATTTTCTGGGCAGGTGTAGCGACGTCACAACGTCAAAAGAGCACTGAAGGCTTGAAATAAAATAATTATTACCTAATGTATTTCAAGTCAAAATTCAGGATCAGCGGTGTGCGTGTAGGGGGAGTCTGTCACTGATTTTTGGCAGAATTGTATTTATATGTTTGTATCCTAGAGGTTTGATGGTTGCACAGACCTTCTCCCCTTAAAAGCCAAGGGAACCATCCTAGATTCTGGTCATGATCCTGTATGCAGAACTATATTATCTATCCCTGACCCCCCATGGGACCTTTAATATATCTACTCATTGGACCGTATGTATTAAATCCATAATCATAGTAATTATTATAATAGAAATATTACAGATAACATTGAGTGCTACTATGAGTCAAGTTTTGTTCTAAGTGACTAAGTATTTAATCCTTCCAACATGCTTGTGTGTGATTTAAGATACTTTCATAGATAAGGAAACTGAGGCACAAAGATTTAACAGTGCAAGATCACATGCTAGGAAGGGTCAATCTAGATTTATATTTAGGCATGTGCATTCAAAGCTGTGTTCTTAGGTGTAGGTGATGGGTGTTGGGCCAAAACACAGCTTTTGGTCTAAAGGAAATGAGATAGATTTTTTTTTTTTTTTGAGTCAAATATGAGTGATCAAGACCAGGGAACACAGATTCAGGTTACTCTCAATAATGTGCTCCACAATGGAAAAGGTTACATGGACTTTTGTAATCACAGAAAAATAATAATAAAATAAAAGTAATAAATCAGTGCATTTACCAAATAGGTTGGTGGAAACATCAGTTGGGGGGGCTAAAGCACAGGTGGGGTAGTGGTAGATTCCAAGAGTTTTACCTAGTAGTCATGAGAATGTTACTTCGTATATAGAGGTTGATGGTAAGTGGCTATTAAAAGGGACTAAAGTCGGGTGCAATGGCACATGCCTATAATCTGAGCTGCTTGGGAGGCCGAGGCAGGAGGATCACAAGTTCAGGCCATCCTGAGGGATTTAGACAGATTGTCTTAAAATAAATAGAAAAGGTTTGGGGATGTAACTAATGGGTAGAGTGCTTCAGGTCAATCACCCTTACAACAACAAAGGGACTAAAGACTAAAGATAACCTAACATAAATTTGGATCTCAATCTGTAACATTCTATCTCTTCACAGTGTTCTAGTCAGACAAATAGTCTGTAGGCTCTTCAGTACAGATAGGGCTTCTGTAGAGAACTTCAGTTCGCTAGGGGTGTGTATGGGTTTTTTTTTTTTTTTTTTAAGAGGACAGTGAGAAGAGGGGAGAATCAACCTTTAGTGAGTTTTTCACATGGCTTTCGTTGCTCTGACACTTAGGTGTGCACATGGGTGCTGGAGCTTGAACCTGTGCACCTGCACATGCTGGGCAAGTGCTGTAACCACTGAGCGACTGCTCTAGTCCTGTGTTCTTAATTACTATGGTCTAGTGCCAGGTAATTAAGGTTGTCTGATGTGTTCTAGTTGTAAGTCTGTTCTGGCCATTTTACTTGAGAGGACTGAAGCATGTAGATATTATATGCATCATAGAAGTTATAGCATCACAGCCGAGTGGCCTGGCACACATGTCTGTAATTCCAGATGTTTTGGGGACTGAGGCAAGAGGGTCACAAGTGGGAGGCCAGCCTCAGCAACTCTGAAGTCTGTCCCAAAAACTAGAAAGGACTGGGGTTGTAGCTCAATGGTAAAGCACCCCTGGGTTCAATCTCCCCTGAGTGGCTGCCCTCTCCACCCCGCCCAGAATTAGAGAAGGGCCACCTGCCTGGGAAAAGAGCCCAAACAACTAATTAAAAGAGCAGTAAGGATACTGAAGTATTTTGGGTGAAATGTATTGATTTCTATAGTTTACTTTGAAATGCATCAACAAATTAGGTGACTTTCTGGATGCCAAAGGTCATAGATAAATAGTTAGAATTCTAGCCTCCGCAGGCTACCTGTCCCCAAGTTTTGGACATTTTTTTTCTTCAGTGCTGGGTATTGAACTCAGGGCCTCATCCATGCTAGACAAATGTTTTATCACTTACCTAAATCCCCTGCCCTGGAAGTCTGTTTTCCTAACCATTGCTATGTGCTATTTCTCATAAGCCTGCATTCTCAAATTTATTATTTTAAAAATTAGTTTACAGAGTAAATAGCATATTAGAAAAATTAGAAATAATATATTAGATGTAGAAGTGTTTAGAGTAGTGATTCTTAGATCTTAGTGTTGAAAGTTATTTTAGCATTTAGTCCAGTTTTTTATTTTATAAATAGCTTGCCCATTGTTGAGCATCCCTAAGTAGTAAAATCTGAACAACACTGGGTTTCCTTCATTTCTTTTGTTGGTATTTCTAGGTACTATATTTTTCTAATATTTCTTTCTTTTTTTTTTTTAAAGAGAGAAAGACAGTGAGTGGGAGAAAGAATCAATTTTATTTAGGTTTCTATGTGGCTTTCATTGCTGCGATACTTGGTTGAGTGTGTGCTGGAGTTTGAACCTGCATTCTCATGCCTGCCAGGCAGGCGCCATAGCCGCTGAGCCACCGCTCTAGCCCCTCTAGTATTGCTTTAAAAAGATACCGGTAGAGGCTAGAGCGGTGGCTCAGCGGTGTTGGCACTTGCCTGGCAAGCATGAGGACCCTGGTTCAAACCCCAGCACCACGTACACAGCTAAGTGTTGGAGCAATGAAGGCCATGTGAAAAACTAAATAAAAGTTGTTTCTCTCTCTGTCTCTCTCACTGTCCCTCTCTTTTTTTTTTTTTAAAAAAAGGTACCAGTATTCTTACTTGAATGCTTGGAATGACTGCATCCAATTCTGCACCTATGCCCTCTGGTGTGGCTTTTTAACCTTTGTGGAATCCATTTCCTAAAAGATAAAGACATTTTCAGATCTGAGAGCTACCAAAAAAAAGTGCCAATTTCACAGCATTACAGGGGAGTCTGACTAATGTAGAAATGGATCTGTTAAATTTCGTAGAGAATGGATCTATTACATTTCGTGATATACACATTTTTAAATGTATACAATGGAGTTTTTTATTCAGCCATAAAGAATGAAATAATAGCTTTTTTTTTTTTAAGGAGAGAGAAAGAGACAGAATCAATTTTTATTGAGTTTTTCACATGGCCTTCGTTGCTCAGACACTTAGTTGTGTACGTGGGTGCTGGGGTTTGAACCTGTGTACTTTTGTGCATGCTGGACAAACGCCGTAACCACTAAGCCACCACTCCAGCCCCACAGTTTTTTTTTTAAGAGAGGGACAGAAAGTCAGAAAAAATCAGTTTTCTTTTTTTCTAACAGACATTTATTAAACAGCAGTAATAGCAACAGAATATACATTTTTTTAAACCTGTTTGCCTCTTTTATTATTATTTGTTTGACATAGTCTTATATATTGGAGCAAATTATTGTTACATATTCATGCATACTTGAATATTGACATACTGAGTAAGTTAAGGCCAATCCTAGTCCAGGATCTATCCCCCTTCATCCATTCGGCAAATTCATGTCTCCTCTGTAATAGCCCCATACCATAATTTGAAATGAACATAACCATGTATATTGAGTTTTGACATTTCTGAGTTTCTCTGCCTGCCTGGGTGTAGTTAGGCTTGTAATGGGAGTTGAGTATTCCCAGTTGTATTAATAACCCCTCTTATCCATCTTCTGCTTACCTCCCTCTTCTCCCCCCACCATCATAGGTATGGTTCCCCCAGCTTATTGAAATTTCAGCTAGCTTTCATCCTGTTTTAGGTTTTTTTTTTTTTTAAAGAGAGAGGGACAGTGAGAGAGACAGAGAAAGAGAGAAACAACTTTATTTAGTTTTTCACATGGCCTTCGTTATTCCAACACATAGTTGTGTACGTGGTGCTGGGGTTTGAACACGAGTGCTTGTGCTTGCCAGGCAAGAGCCGAAACCGCTGAGCCACCGCTCCAGCCCCCTGTCTTAGGTTTTACTTATTTGGTTTTTCATGTGGCTTTCGTTGCTCTGACACTTTGCTGTGTAAGTGGTGCTGGGGTTTGAACCCTTGTCCTTGCACATGCCAGGCAAGTGCTGCAACAATAGAGCCACTGCCCCAGCTCCTAAAATTATGTCATTTGCTGGAAAATGGATGGAACCCAAGAGTGTTAAGTGAAACAAGCCAAAATCAGGAGGTCAATGGTTGTTATGTTTTCTCTCTTGAGGAAGCTAGAGAGGAAAATAGAAGAGAAAGGTGGCTGGATCTCATGAAAATAAGAGAACAGTAGAGGAGAGAGGCCAGGAGGAGGGATGAGGGGAGTTGAAGGGCATACTTGGGAATGATATTGGCCAAATTCTATTGTTATGTTGTGCACATGTGCAAATATGAATCCCACTATTTTGTACAACTATAATGTGCTACTTATGAGAAAAAGTTGGAGTGCGATGGCTCATGCCTGTAATCTCAGCAGCTCAGGAGGCTGAGGCAGAAGGATCACAAATTCAAAGCTAGCCTCAGCAACTTAACAAGGCCCTAAGCAACTTAGTGAGATCCTGTTTAAAACTAAAAAAAGAAAAAGGGCTGGGGATGTGGCTCAGTGATTTAGCACCCCTGAGTTCAAGCCCTGGTACTAAAAACAAAAAAACAAAAAAAAAAAAAAAAGAGGAAAGCTGTGTCTGAACCTGCCTGAATACATCACCTGGGGGCTACCTCACCTTCACCACCTGCTGCCCCACCTTAGGTACTGAGTTGGAGTTAATGCTATTTAGAATGTATTAGTTTACTAGTAGACCCATGATTATCTTGTTATTTCAATTGAGAAATAGTTAACTAAAAGCTTTAAGTTTTTATCTGAACTTCTCATTTCACTTGACAGTTAACTGTGTAAATGCAGCCTTTAACATTTACTCATTTCGTTGTAATTAGTTTGTCATTTTCAAATTTATATCATGGTGAGAATGTGGCTCTCTAGTAGAGTGCTTGCATAGCATGCAAGAGGCCCTGTGTTCAATTTAAAAAAAACAAAAACAAAAATGTGTCAATTATGTATCTGCAGACCTGTGGTATTCTGCTTACCATTTATAAAAAGGAAATTAAATTAGTTTGGCATGACTTCTTTGGACAGAATCTATATTGGCATCTGGTTTTGTAAAATGCTGCTTGTAAGTGGTCACAAACCATTGGTTTCATAGTTTGTTCTAAGATTGTGCTAATGGGGATCTATTTTGTCCTTGAATAAGAAATTGCAGAAAGTGACCTCCACTTTAACTGTAGAAAGACTTATATCAGAGCCTTAATTATTTCATTATTTTGACTTTGCTGAAATTGGGAAATGTCTATGTCTAATCTTCAATGACTAGCTGCATTTTTTCCTTCAATACATAAAATAATGATGCAGCTTATAGTTCATAGCATTTTAGATTTAATGAAATATGATAATTAAAAATCAAATAGTACTTCATTTTAAAGGTAACGTTTTCATTGTAGAAAATTTGAAATATACAAGAAAGAACTCAGAACAAAATAAAAATTACTGGTTATTCTAACTCAGAATGTTGTGCTTTTCTATTCTTTTTGAAAGTGTACTTTATAATATGTATAATATCTCATACAAGTATAATTAGCATCATTCAAGGTGTATACCTTTTTTTTTCTTTTTGCCGTTCTGGGGTTTGAACCCAGGGCCAAGCTTGTGCATGCTGGGCAAGTGCTCTACCATTGAGCTACACTTCCATCTTTAGTTAGGTGTACTATTTTATGAATTTCTTTCTTTCTTTTTTTAGCATAAAGATCATAGGATTTTATTTTTTCTTTGGAGTATATATTTTATTTATTCATTTTTAAGCAAGATTTTACTTTTTATTATAGTTTTACATATTGAAGGGGTTTGTTTTTATACTTCCATACATGCACACATCATTACCTCCCCCACTCTTTTCTCCTCTCTCTACTCCCCTTTCTGTCTCTATGCCCCCCACCCCTAGTCTTTGAGGTTGCCTCTAGTTTGGTGATCTGTGTTTGAGTCTGTCGTCTAAACCTATTGTTCTCCCACTCTTTCCTATATTGTTCTCTGGCTTCCACATATGAGAGAAAACATTAGGCCCTTGAGTTCTTGGGTTTGGCTAATTTCACTCAGCATAATTTTCTCCATTTCCATCCATTTACCAGCAAGAGCCATGGTTTCATTTTTTTAACAGCTGAGTAGAATTCCATGGTGTGTGTGTGTGTGTGTGTATGTACCACAGTTTCTTTTTTTTTTCTTTTTAGAGAGAGAGGGACAGTAAGAGGAAAAGAGAGAATTAATTTTATTTAGTTTTTCATGTGGGTTTTGTTCCTCTGACACTTTGTTGTGAGTGTAGTGCTGGGATAGGAATCTGTGTCCTTGCGCATTCAGGCAAGCGCTTAGCCACCACTCCAGCCCCATACCACAGTTTCTTGATCCATTCATCCAATGATGGGCATCTGGGTTGATTCCATAATTTAGGTATTGTAAATTGTGCTGCTTGTTTTATGAGTTTGGATATACAATTGATTACATACTCCTATAATGATACAACAATCTGATATAGATTATCATTCTAGAAAATTTCCTTAATCTCCCTTGTTTTTTTAGTCTTTTTCTTTTTACTCTTTTTTTCCTTTTTAAGAAATTGGAATGAACAGGTCATTGTGGTGGTGCATGCCTGTAATCACAGGGACTCGAGAGGCTGAGGCAGGAGGATCACAAGTTCAAAGTCAGCCCTAGCAATTTAGCAAGGCCCTAGTGAGACCCTGTTCCAAAATAAAAAATAAAAAGGGTTGGGGATGTGGCTCAGTGATTAAGTGCCCTGGGTTTAATCCCTAGTACCAAAACAAAAAACAAAAAAACCCCAAACCAAAAAACCAAACCAAAAAAAAAAAAAAAAAGAAAGAAAGAAACAAAAAGTTGGAATGAGACTAAGTATGTTTTAATGTTTTGTGGACTTTTTTTTTAATATATCAGAAGTATTTCCTATATGGCTGGTGTAGTGGTTCAGCAGTTACAGTGCATGCCTGGCATGTGTGAGGACCCAGGTTCAAACCCCAGCACTACATATACACCTCTGTTAGAAAAACAAAAACCAGGGGCTGGAGCAGTGGCTCAGTGGTTACAGTGCTTGCCTGGCATGCGGGAGTACGCAGGTTCAAACCGCAGCAGCACCACATACACAACTCTGCCAGAGCAATGAAAGCCATATGAAAAACTAAAAAAAAAAAAAAAAAAAAAAAAAAAAAAAAAAAAAAAAAAAAAAAAAAAAAAAAAAAAAAAAAAAAAAAAAACCAAACAAAAACCAGATGAAAAAAATAAATAAAATTGAGTCTTTTACTTTCTCCCTCTCTCGCTCTCTAAAAAAGAAAAAAGAAGCATTTCTTATATCATTAAACATTCTTCTAAAGTGTGAGCCCCTCACCCATTAATGGCTATAGAATCATTCATATAACAATTACTAAATGCCTTTTACTTGTTGGGTACTGGTAATGTAGTAATAAATGGAATGCAGATTGGGTATCTCTTATCTGAAATGCTTGGGACCAGAAGTTTTTTAGATTTTGGATTTTGGAATATTTGCAAGACCAGAATCTTAGCATCAAATTCTCTTATGTTTCTCATATATCATATATAGCCTAAAAGTAATTTGGTACAACATTTTTTTTTGGTGTGTCTGTGTTTTGACCATGACCTGCCTCAAGAAGTCAGCTTCAGATTTTGAAATATTTGAGATTCATATTTTTGGATTAGGAATGATTAACCTGTATAAAACTTCATACTTTTCAATTCAGGAGAAAAAATAATTTTAATACAGTGTGAAAAGTGCTTGTGTAGTGCATATGTTAGAGGTTTATCCTTGTTTGGGAGAGGAAGAGTACTCGTAGGCAAGAGTTCTAAATAAGGTGGAATTAAGCAGGCAAAGGAAATTGGAAAGAAGCATTTCCAACAGTATGTAAAGGAAAGTTTGTTCAAAGGAAAAGAGCATGACTAGCTTAAGATGTTGCAGTAACTCAGAATTTTAGTAGTGTATGAACAGAATGTAGTTTATTATGTGGGTGGGATAGTATAATTTGTCTAGTACCTTGTTATTGACTCGTAGATTTCCTTTTTTCTTGCTATAATTTGATACTAGCATGTTATTCTTATACATAATTCTGCGAATTTATTAAATTTTGTTTATTTGTTTCTGGGGATTGAACCCATGGGTGCTCTACTACTGAGCTATACTCCCAGACATTTTTCAATTTTTGTCTGGAGACAGGGTCTTGCTAAGTTGCCAAGGCTGTTCGAGCTTGTGATCCTCAGCCTCCCAAATTGCTGAGATTATAGGTGTGTGCCATCTCGCCTGGCTTGAATGTATTTTTGATAGTTACTTAGGGTAAATTACCAGAAGTGGAATTTCTGGGTTGAAAAAATTATTTTAGTACCCATAGTGATGGCTTATCTTATCGAGTGTTTTGTGAAATTGCAGAGAATCAGAGTGTTTGCTGTTATTCTTGCAGAAACATGATGTATGATATGATGTCCTTGTCTTCCATCTCTTTCCGCCAGATAGTCCTAGTGGAAATTGTATTGAACAAAAGTTAGAAAACCACATATACACACATTTATTTGTATATATTATATACTATATATTATATATATATATATATTTGTATTATTTTGGTACTGTATATGAAACCAGGGGTGCTGATCTACATCCCTCATTCTTTTTATTTTATTATTGTTTTATTCATTTATTTTTTAAAAAGAGAGAGAAAGAATCAATTTTAATTAGTTTTTCATGTGGCTTTCGTTGCTCTGAGACTTTGTTGTTTACATGGGGTTTGGACCTCTGTCCTCACGCATGCCAGGCAAGTGCTGTAACCGCTGAGCCACTGCTCCAGCCCCTTATTATTTTGAGACAGAATATTTATTGCTAAGTTGCTGAGGCTAGTTTCAACCCTGCAATCCTTCTACCTGAGACTCTAGAGTTGTTGGATTATAGGTATGTCCCACTATCTTGATTTGTATTTTTTAAAATCCTACTATTGTAAAGGACATAGGATAACTAATTGAATTATAAATATGCCTTGCTAGGGTTTCATCGATCCCTTCATTCAAAAATGTTTGTTGGAGCTGGAGAGGTGGCTCAGCAGTAGAGTGTTTGCCTGGCATGTGTGAGGACCTGGCTTCAATTCCCAGCACCACATACACAACTAAGTGGAGGACAAACAAACAAACAGAACAACAGATGTTTTTCAAGAGTGTTTTGTTAATGGTTGTAATGTGTCTGGAGTGGTTCATACTGCTTTTTTATTTTTTTTCTTGGTACCAGGGATTGAACCTAGGGTTGCTTAACCACTGAGTGGTTTTAAGTTTTTCATTTTGAGACAGGGTCTTGCTAAGTTGATGAGGCTGGCTTTGAACTTGTGATCCTGCTGCCTCAGCCTTCTGAGTTTCTGGGATTATAGCCATGTGCCACCATACCTAGCTTGTGTTGCTTTTTTTTTTTTTTTTTAAAGAAAGAAGGACAGTGAGAGAGACAGAATCAGTTTTTATTTAGTTTTTTTTTGGTGTGGCTTTTGTTGTTCTGACACTTAGTTGTGTACATGGTGCCAGGGTTTGAACCTGTGTACTTGGGCACGCTGGGGGAGCACTGTAAGCGCCGAGCCACTGCTCCAACTCTGCTTGTGCTGCTTTTTAAGAATGGTGAATGGAGGTAGAGATGTGGCTCAGTGGTGGGGCACTTGCCTGTCATGTGCAAGGACCCAGGTTTGAACCCCAGCACGTGTGCACGTGCACACACACATACACATACACATATATACATGCACACATATATATACGTATATATATATGTTTCCTTAAATTTTGAAATTTTTATTTTAATTTGTTAAATATAATTGTTGGAGACTAAGCCCAACATGTTGCTAGAGAAAAGAATTAGTGGTAAACAACTCTGTAAGGGGCCCAGCTGGCTTGTAAAATAATTGGTGGTAAACAACTCTAAGAGGCCCAGCTGGCTTGTAATTAGCAAACTGCCTGACCACATGACTAAGCTATTTGGCCGCTCATTTGTTAAAATTGGTTGAATGTGTGCACTGTATCCCTATTGGTTGTTGTAACAGATAAATACCGGGTGTATGGAGACAGAGAGAGATCACACTAGTGAGAGGAGACCTTGCTACGCAGGCGGCGGAAACGAGACAGAGAGTAGCCACTAGTCAGAGAAGCAGCAGCGGCAGAAACAGAGGAGAGCAGCAGAAGCAGCTGAGTCAGAGAAGCAGCAGCAGCAGAAACAGAAGAAGAAAACCTAACATGCAGGCAGTAAGAGAGGAAGAAAAGCCTCGGCAGTAGAAATAGGGACTCTAGTGCGGCAGTAGAAACAGGGACTCTAAAAGAGAAAATATAAATAGCCTTGCCTCTAGTGAAGAGGAAGGAGATGTAAAAGCCTCTGGTGAGAGGAGATGTATGTAAAGGCCTTGCCTTTAAAAGAGAGAAGGCGGAGAAGGAAGCGCTTGGAGGCCTCTAGCTGAGGTAGAGGGAGAAAGGAAGCACTTGGAGAACTCAGTGGGTCTACTTCATTCCCAGTCAGCCGTCCGGTTCCTGCTGGCTGGGACCGGACAATAATACTAGGAACCATGGTATGGTGGTGCACACCTGTAATCACACCTGTAATCACAATGGCTAGGGAGGCTAAGGCAGGAGGATTGCAAGTTCAAAGCCAGCCTCAGCAGCTAAGTGATACCCTGAACAACTTAGTTGTAGACCCTGTCTCAAAATAAAAAGGGCTGGAGATGTGGCTCAGAGGTTAAGGGCCTGTGGGTTCAGACCCCAGTAGCAAGAAGAAAAAAATAAAGACTAGGATTATCTAATTTATTGTATTATCCAAATGGAAATGATATATACTTTTACATCATTCATTTTAACCTTTGAATTCTTTTTTTTTTTTTAAAGCGAGAGGGATAGTGAGAGAGAAAGAATCAAATTTTATTTAGTTTTTCATGTGGTCTTCGTTGCTCTGATACTTTGTTGTGTACGTGGTGCTGGATTTGGAACCAGCATCCTTGTGCATGCCAGGCAAGCGCCAAAACCGCTGAGCCACCACTCCAGCCCCACTTTGAATTCTTTTAATAGACCTTTGTTAAGAAAACTAAAATCTTCCTAGCTGTTGAACTTGTTTCTAAGGATTATTACAGGCTTGTTCCCTTACTTTTAAAAATATATCGTTGTGGGGCTTGAGTGGTGACTCAGTGGTTATGGTGCTTGCCTGGCACGCATGAGGATGTGGGTTCAAAACCTAGCACCACTTAAAAAATGAAGTGTCTTTGCAATGAAAGAGCCACATGAAAAACCAAGTAAAATTGATTCTGTCATTTTCTCTCTCTTTCTCTCACTGTCCCTCTCTCTTTAAAAAAGAAAAAAAAAGTATATCGTTGTAGTGATGAGCTATTTTTATATTTGAGGGTGATTCTAATTGGACTCAGATGATTTCTGTTTTGGGTATTTTTCAGGTCATTTTAGTTGAAAATGAGACGCTCTGCAGCACCAAGTCAGTTGCACAGTAATTCCTTGAAAAAACCAAAATTCATACCACCGGGAAGAAAGAATCCAAGTTTGAATGAAGAGATTACAGAACTAAATCCAGAAATAAAATTATTTGAGGTAAGAAGTCATCATAACAGAGAATCATAACATAGAGAACAATTTTTTTTTTTTTTTTTTTGAGAATTGAGAATTGATCCCAGGGGTGCTTAACCACTGAGCTTTATCCCCAGCCCTTTTTTTTTTTTTTTTTTGAAATAAGGTCTTGCTAAGTTGCTTAGGGCCTTGGTAAATTGCTAAGGCTGGCTTTGAACTTGAAATCCTCATGCCTCAGCCTCCTGAGCTGCTGGGATTATAGGTGGGTGCCACCACACCCAGCCTACTACTCTCTCTTTCTGATCTATTTATGTTATATATTTAAAAGTCTTAATAATTACTCTTTTTTTATTGTGGTAAAATATAAAATTTGCCATCTTACCATTTTTATTTATTTTTGAACTGAGGATTAAATCTAGGGGCACTTGCCACTGAGTGCATCTCCAGTCCTTTTTTATTTTGAGACGGGGTCTTGCTGAGTTGCTGAGAGTCTCCCTAAATTGCTGAGACTGACCTTGGACTTGTGATTTTCCTGCCTTTGCTCCCCAAGTCCCTCTGATTATAGGCGTGTCTTACCATTTTTAAATGTATAGTTAAGTTTAATTGTTGGGCAGCTATCACTGCTGTTTCCAAATCTTTTTAATCATCTCAAACAGAAACTCCGTACCCATTAATTAAACAATGATGCCCTAATCTTACCTTCATGGAGCTCTGTTTAACCTACTATTCTACTTTTTGTGTCTATGAATTTCATCAGTCTAGGTTCTGCATAGAAGTGGAACCATGCGGTATTTGTACTTTGGGTCTTAGTTATTTTACTTTGCAGAATATTTTCAAGGTTCATCCATGTTGCACCATGTATCAGAACTTAACTGTTTTGTGCAATTGAATAATATTCACATATGTATACCATATTTTGTTTGTCCATCATCTGCTGATGGATTCTTGAGGTGTTTCTACCTTTTGGCTATTGTGACTAATGCTGTTATGAACATTGGCATATAAATTTCTGTTTTTATTCTCTGTATTCAGTTCTTTTTGATATATATCTAGGAATGGAATTGCAGGGTAACATGTAATTCTGTATTTAGCTTTGTGAGGAACCACCAAACTGTTTTTAATAAATCAGATAAAATTTTACATTCCTACCAGCAGTGTGTAAGGGTTCCAATTTCACATCTTTGGAATACTTGTTATTTTCTATTTTAGGAATTTTTTGAAATTTTAGCTAGCTTACTACATGGGAAGTGTTATTTTATTGTGCTTCTGATTTCCCTTTCTCTAATAACTAGTGATGCTGAACATTTTTTCTTCATGTAATATTGACCATTTGTGTTTTTCTTTTGGAGCAACGTCTGTGTAGGTCCTTTGGTTTTTAATGGATTGTCTTTTTATTGTTGAAAAGCCCACTAATGGCCCGGTTTGGTGGCACCCGGTTTGGTGGCATACACTTGTAATCCTAGCAACATGGGAGGCTGAGGCAGGAGGATCACAGGTTCAAAGTCAACCTCAGCAACTTAACAAGATCCTGTCTCCAAAAAAAAAAAAAGGCTGGGGATGCAGCTCAGTGGTTAAGTGCTCTTGGGTTCATTCCCTGGTACCAAAAAAAATAAAAGCCTACTAATTTTTTACTCTTTTTTTTGGGGGGGGGGTCTGTATGTATTCTACGTGTTAAAAGTTTCTTCCAGGCATATTGTTCGTACTTAACAAAGTTAAGAATTCTGGCACACCATAAGAAGAAAACATAGGTTTCTACTTTTTAATAAAGCTGCTGCTTCTTTTTTAAAGAGAGGAACAGAGAGAGAGAGAAAGAGAATCAATTTTACTAGTTTTTCATGTGATTTGTGTTGCTCCGAAACATCATTGTGTATGTGGTGCTGGGGTTTGAACTTGTGTCCCTGCACATACCAGGCAAGCACCATAACTGCTGAGCCCCTGCTCCAGCCCCCAGTTTCTTTGTTTTTTAAAACAGCTTCATGTAGATATAATTTACATACCATATAGTCAACTACAATTCAGTTTTTCTTAGTGTATTTTCAAATTTGTGCAGCCATCACAATAATCAATTTTGGAATGTTTTCATCACTCCAAAATGAAACCTCATGCATGTTAGCAGTCACTTCCCAGTTTTCTACAAATACTCCAGCCTTGACACTGATAATCTACTTTCTGTCTCTAGATTTGCCTCTTTTGGACATTTTGTATTGAGGGACTCATACAACATGTGTCCTTTTGTGACTTTTTTCCTCTTAGCATAATATTTTCAAGGCTTATCCATGTTGTAGCGTGTGTTTGTAATTCATTTATTTTTATTGCCAAATGATAAATTTTTTTCTTGTTCCTATAACAAATTACCAAATTTGTGGCTTACAATAATACAAGTGTATATTTCACAGTAATGTGGGTCAAAATGCAGCATAGATCTCACTGGGTTAAAATCAAGGTGTTGGTAGGGTTACATTCATTTCTGGAGGTTTTAAGGAACAGTCTACTTTCTTGTATTTGCCAGTTTCTATAGGTCACTCATACTCCTTGGTTCATGGCCTACTTCTTCTGTCTGCGGGGTCGGCAATGGAAGTTTGAATCTCTCTGGTTCTCTGAAACTGGGACTTATTTGGTTAGATTAAGCCCACCTGGATAATCTGCAGTTCGAAGTTTTTTTTTTATTTTAAAGAGAGAGGGACAGTGAGAGAGAGAAAGAGAGAAACAACTTTATTTAGTTTTTCACATGGCCTTAGTTGCTCCAACACTCAGTTGTGTATGTGGTGCTGGGGTTTGAACCCAGGTCCTTGTGCTTGCCAGGCAAGTGTCGAAACCACTGAGCCACCGCTCCAGCCCCGGTCATGAATATTTTTGACTCTGTTGTTCTTTTAAGAGTTTTATAGGGGCTGGAGCGGTGGCTCAGCAGTTACGGCGCTTGCCCAGCGTGCGCCAGTACACCGGTTCAAACCCCAGCACCCATGTACACAACTGTGAGAGCAATGAAAGCCATGTGAAAAACTCAATAAAAATTGATTCTCTGGGTCTATTTCTCTCTCTCTCTCTCTCTCTCTCTCTCACTCTCACTGTCCTTCTCTCTCTCTTTAAAAAAAAAAAGTTTTTTAGTTTTGGTTTTTATATTTCAGTCTGATCCATTTTGAGTTAATTTTTGTGTATGGTTTGAGGTAATGGTTCAATATTGTTTCATATGTGGATATCTGTCCGTTTGTCCCAGGATCATTTGTTGAACAGATTATTATTTCACAATTGAATCATCTTGACACCATTGTGTTAAGTTTATTTTCTGATGTAGCTTCTGAAGACTAATTTGAGACCAAAACATCGACTTACAATGTTTTCCTTTTAAGGAGATCAGAAAATTTAATGGTTGTTTTACTTTTTAAAAGTGATGAAGTAGGGCTGGAGCAGTGGCTCGGTGGTTACGGTGCTTGCCCAGCATGCACCAAGTACACGGGTTCAAACCCCAGCACCACATATATAACTAAGTATCAGGGCAATGAAAGCCATGTGAAAAATGCAATAAAAATTGAAACTCATTCTCTCTCTCTCTCTCACTCGCTCACTCTCACTTTCTCATTGTCCTTCTGTCTTAAAAAAAAAACCAAAAAACAAAAAAACTGATGAAGTAGCTTTTTGTTAAGGTATGCAGCAGTTTTAAGCAAGTTAACAAGAGATGCCGAACAGAACTTAGGCTTAGTAGTCAATTCTGTCTTCTCTTTACTTTGTTTATTTCATTCTTGCATTTTTGTTCTTTGGTAATTTCTTGTCCTGTTTATTTATTTACTTTATTGGGGTTTGAACTCAGGACCTTAAACATGTTAGGCAAGTGCTCCACTGTGGAGCTGTATCCCTAGCCCTTTTCAAAACTTTTGTATTGAGATGGTCTTGCTGAGTTGTCCAGCCTGGCTTTGAACATGCAGTCAGTCCTTCTGCCTCATATTCCTGAGTAGCTGGGGATTACAAGCATGTGTCACCATGCCTGGCTATTTATTTATTTTTTAATAGATGGGTTCTCCCAGTGTTGCCCAGGCTGGCCCAAAACTCGGCTGAAGTGATCAACTTCCTGAGTAGCTGCAACTACTTCTCTTTATGCCTGGCTATTTCTCAGAGATTGGCTAATATCATTAGTTTGAATTTACCCTTAATACAAAAGTATTGCTTTGGTGCTAGTAGGGTTGGCACATACCTATAATTGCAGCAATTCAGCAGGCTGAGGTAGGAGGATAAAAAGTTGAGGTGAGCCTCAGGAAGTTAGTGAAGCCCTAAGTAACTTAGTGAGACCTTGTGTCAGAATAAAAAAAAATAGAGCTGGGATATAGCTCAGTGGTTAAGTGCCCCTGGGTTCAAGAAAAAGAGAAAGTATTGCTTTGGTGACTTTAGAAGTTTGTTCTTGATTGACCTCATAAATATAAAATCTAGGATAAATTGAACATCAAAATAAATATTCATTGAATAGTATAGGAGTCTGGATGCATACTAATATTTGTGAACAAGTAATTAAGTGGGGAGAAAAGTAAGCTCTTAGAGTGGAAGGCTAAATCATAAAATAGAGTAATGATGGTGTTAGAGAATATTAATGTTTTCTAGAACTCGTGGGTGCATGTTTGATGAGGAAATTGAATATTGGAATAAACTCAAGTATTTTCTCACAGCACACTTTAAAAAATTATATAAGGAAAAATCCTATACAGGGAAATCTTGCAGACACCACCTTAATCAGGTGATCTCATTTGTTAATGTCCAATAATGGAACAAACTGATATGTTCATCCTGAATATGAACTGGTTTGCTGTTCAGAATGCACTGTCTGAAACTACAATGATGTCCTCTTAAGTATCATTTTACTTTCTTTTTTCTTCTTCTTCCTTCTTCCCATTCCTATTCTTCTTCTTCCACCTCTCCTTCTTCTCTTCTTTCTTCCTTTTTTATATTGGGAATTGAACCTAAGGGCACTCAACCATTGGTCTACATTCCCAACCCTTTTTATTTTCTTATTTTGAGACAGGGTCTTCTTACAAGTTGCTAAGGCTGGCCTCCAAGTTGTAATCCTGCTGTCTCAGCTTCCTAAGTTTTTCAAATTACAGGCATGCACCACAACATGTGATCCATGGTTTTACTTTTAGTTTCCTGTATTTAACTGAGGTTCAAAAATATTAAATGGAAAATTTCAGAAATCTAAATTTTAAATTGTGTTCCATCTGAGTAGTGTGATGAAATTTTGCACCAGCCTGCTTCATCCTGTATAGGATGTGAATTATTCCTTTGTCCAGCATATCATGTTTCTATGTTACTCACCACCCCTTAGTCATGTAGTAGCTATGTTAGTTGTCATTTCCACTGTTTTCGTATTGCAGTATGTGTGTTCAAGTAGCCCTTATTTTACCTAATGACCTGAAATCACAAGAGTAATGATGTAGATGGTTTTGGATATGCCAAATGAAAGTCATAAAGTTCTTTAAGTGAAAAGATGAAAATACAATAAGATATTTTGGGAGAGGGTAAGAGTAAGAGAACAATGTGATTATGGAAGCATCATTAGAGAGATAAAACATATTGACTTTGGAGATGAGGAAGAGGGCCACAAACCAAGAGAAATGAGTGGCTTCTAGAAGTTTGATAGGGAAATGTATTCCTCCTTTGATCTTCCAGAAATGGACACAGCCCTGCTGATAATCTTCCTTTTAGCCCACTAAGACCTAAGTTGGAATGCTGACTTATAGAACCATAAAATGATAATTTAAAATTTTAGTCGTACTGAATTTGAAGTAATTCGATACAGCTAGCAATAAAAAACTCATACATGAACAAAAGTAAAGAAAATAGAATCTAAAAAATCCCCTTACTCTTATTTCCTATCTTCAACTATTGACAATTTATGACTGATCTTAATTTCATGTTTACCTTTCCAACTCCCTCCCCAGGTATTTTGAAGAAAATCCCAGGAATCTCTTTTCAGTAAATTTTTAGCATGTGTTTCTAATATGTAAGGGCTCTTTAAATAAAACTAACAATAGAGATATTCTGGGAGCCATCCATACTTCACATCAGTTAGATTTGAATATCAAGATATATAATTGCAAAAAACCAAGCATTTACTATTTTCACACCTAAAAATTAGTTAAATTTCAGTGTTGATTTTAGTAATGAGAAATTTAGCAAGAACATTTGACTTTGTGAATGGCATATTTTGATTTGTTTAAAAACTTCTGATATGTTGTTTAGAATATACTCTAACTATACACATAATTTTCATTTTGCCATGTCTTTCAGCTTTGATAACATAAACTAGTTTTAAAAACAAATAATAGAAATTGGATTTTAACTTATTATTATTTTTGGGTACTAGGGATTGAACCCAGGGATACAAGCCCCAGTACCACATACAGGGATACTTAATATCCACAACTTGTTTTATTTATGTGTTTTTTAAATTTTGAGACAGGGTCTCACTGAGTTTCTTAGTGTCTCACTGAGTTGCTGAGACTAGTCTCAAACTTGTGATCCTCCTGCCTCAGCCTCTAAAGCCCTTGGGATTATAGGCATGCAGTACCATGCCCAGCTTAATTTATCGTTAAATATATTGTTTTTGATTTGGATACATAGAAACTGGTAGCTCATTTACAATTAGGAGTCTATTATGAAAATATGGGGAGTTAGATTTAATTTCTGCTTAAAATATATATTTGGTTCTTTTAGGGTGCTGCAAATAATGGGTTTCTGCAGTCACAGAAGGATTCTGGAGTATGCAGTTCAGATCTTTTGCTTACCAAAGGAAGCACTAGGGAAATTCATGATGGGAATAATTACAGTGGGAAATACTGTTTTAAAGCATCCTCAGTGGCAACATTAGATCCACCTCATTTAGGTAAGACAGCTTTTATTGATCAGGTTTGTATTTGATATACCTATTATAATGTTTAAAAGATTATTTAAGAATGAATGTGTTTGATAACTTGTAATGCCACTAGATTGTTGGTAATTCAGATCTTTTGTTGTCCTAATCTCTCTTTAATGATTAGATTAATAGCCATGTAATTGAAGCCTTATACTTTATAATAGGTGTATGTTTAATACTATTTTAAGGGAACTTATTGATCAAATATGATCTTTTTTTCTAGTACCAAAATTATGTTTAAAATTTTGGTTAAAAATTTTTTTTTTGTAATGAGCATGTTAATGGTATTAAAAATAGGGAGGTGTATTTAATTTTTTGGGGGGGCACTGGGCATTGAACTCAGGGATGCTTAACCACTGAGCAGCATCCCAAGCCTTTTTTATATTTTATTTTGATACTGGGTCTTGCTAAGTTGCTGAGGCCGACTTTGAACTTGGATTCTCCTGCCTCAGCCTCCTGAGTTGCTGGGATTACAGACGTGTGCCACTGTGCCTGACAGGGAGGTGTATTTGAAATGAGTAAATTGTTAGTTTATTGTAGCCTGCAGTAACTTTGTATCAGTTAGATTGAATTATGGAGTTATATAATTTGAGGAAAAACAAGCATTTAACATATGCTCCAGTGGCTGGAGCGGTGGTTCAGTGGTTGAAGTGATTGCCGGGCATGCATGAGGACCCAGGTTCAAGCCCCAGCACCACAAACACATCTAAGTGTCAGAGAAACAAAGGTCCGAAGAAAAAATAAAGTTGATTCTCTCTTTCCTCCCTTTCTCTTAAAAACAAACAAACAAAACAAAGCATGTGCTCCATTCTGAGCTTGGTGAACTGAATTAAAATAGTGATTATGGTTCTTTTTGTTTCTGTAAGAGATAATTTTCAGGTAACTGAAAAAATATAGTTAAGGTGGTTTACAGATGTTTATTCATTTTTTTGTTTGAATGTACAGATTCTGGGAGTTTTCTCTGTCTGTTGAGGCATATAATAGTAATTGTCATCCATATGATACTAGTGCAAATGAGTGAAGTGCTTTAAGCATGTTTAACCCTTTTGAAGGAGGTTTTTGAACTTTGTGGTGATTATTTTACATATATATACATATATACGTGTGTATATATGTGTATATATATATACACACGTGTGTATATATATACACACGTGTGTATATATATATATATATTTTTTTTTTTTTTTTTTTTAAAGAGAGAGGGGGAGAGAGTGAGAGAGAAAGAGAGACTTAATTTTATTTATTTTTTTCATCAGGCCTTTGTTTTTCGGACAGTTGTGTATGTGGTGCTGGGGTTGGAACCTGGATTCCAGACAAGTACTCCAACCACTGAGCTGCTGCTCCAGCCCCTTTGTGGTGATTATTGAATTTTACCCATGAGTGGGTTAATTTCTTTTTGTAGTAGAAACGAATTCTGTTTTCTGCTGAATAGCTATATCCTATTGCCATGTATGTACTTCTCATGACTTTTCAAAAGCTATAAATAGTGTCAGGATGAGATTGAGAAAGACTTTGGAGTTAAAATTGATTTAGGAAGATACCTACGGGCAGCTCTGGGCTTATCAATTTAGCTGCTACCCTGTCTCACTGATTTGCTTTCCCTTCATTCCTTCTTACTTTTCTTCCTTTCTCTTTTCTTTCCTCCATTCTTGTTAGGTGAATACCCTATTTTCCCAAGCTTTCTTTTTGACCATCAAGCCTGAAGATGATTCATAAAGGCTCAATTTTCTATCTTCGTAGCTGATAACCAGAGAATGATGACTGGAATATAATATAATCTGTGTTACTGATTTGGGCTTTATTTGTGTTCTACAGTAGGTTTTCATTCTCTTTCCTGCTAAATGTGAGAAGGGAATTAAGAGTTAAGATGAATTGAAGACAGAATTAATCTACTCAATCCTTAATCCCTTAATCCTTCTCTGATTTAGTACATTCACTGGACTAGAGAAACTTTCCCAATCTGATACTCTCCTGCCTCTCATTCAGAGAGAGGTTAAATAGGGTAAAAAAAGCTTTGTGAGGAATGTTTTGTTCTCTATGGTTGCTTGCTAGGAAGAGATCTAATATATAGAAAAGCATGGAGATGAGAGACATATAGTATAAGATACTCACCTTTGACATCGTTTCTATTCTAGATAAAATCTATTCCGAAGTGAGGTGCAAACCAGTATGTTGCAGTTAAAATGCCCCCATTTCCCCATATCATCTTTTTATCTTGAAAATTTTTCTATAATGGAGCAATTGAGAGAATAGGCCAGTTAACATCCTAAATTCAATAGTTTACTAATATTTTGTATCATTTATACACTCTTTTTTTTTGTGGTGCTGGGGATCAAACATAAGGATCCTTGCACATGCTGAGTAAGCATCTGCCACTAACCTGTACCCCCAGCTCTTTCTTTCTATGTGTATGTACTTTTTTACCCTGAACCTTTGGGAAGTTGTGTATTTTATGTAGTTTTACCTCTACTTCAGCATGTATTTTTTTTTAAATAAATGTTTTCTCCTTTGTAATCACATATTATACAAGATTACTATTAGTAATCATTTTTAGAGAGAAAAAGAGAGTTTTTTTTTTAATCTGGTTTTTGTTCTCCCATTATTTATTTGTGTATGTGGTGCTAGGGATTGAACCCTGGACCGTACCCATGCCAGGCATGTGTTCTTTTTTTTTTTTTTTTTTTTTTTTTTTTTTTTTTTTTGTTGTTGTTGTTTTTGGTACCAGGAATTGAATCCATGGGTGCTTAACCGTTGAGTTATATCCCCAGCCCATTTTTATTTTTTATTTAGAGGTAGGGTCTTGCCAAGTTGCTTACGGCCTCACTAAGTTGGTAAAGCTGGCTTGGAATTTGTAATCCTCCTGCCTCAGCCTCTGGAGCCACTAATTTAAACTGTTTTTAATGTTACATTTTAACATTACTCCAAACTTATAGAAAAATCCAAGATTAGTACAAATATCCACAAAGGTTGCATTTTTGCGTATGTTGTGTGAGTAATTTTTTGGAACCAATTGAAAGTGATTTGCAGACATGGTGCCCTATCAACCAAAATTCTTCAGTATGTTTTTTCCTAATCAAGGCCAGGCTTCTCTATAATGAAGTATGAAATTGCAACTGTCAAAAATCAAGACATCAACATTGATACAGAACTGTCACTGATCTACCGATCCCATTTCAGTTTCTCCACCTGTGCCAATGGTGTCTTTTATCATTTGAATATTTGTGTCTTTCCAGAATTCATGTGTTAAAACCTAATCAACATTGTGATGGTTTTAGGTTGTATGGACTTTTGGAGGCCACAGTCCTCCTGACCTAAACCGCTTGTACTATGTGAGGACACAGGAAATGATGCCATTTATGAACCAGAAAGTGGGCCTTCATCAGATAGTGAATCTGCCAGTGCCTTGATTTTGGATTTGTTAGGCTCCACAACTGTTGGAAATAAATTTCCATTTTTTTATAAGATGCCCAGCTTTTGGTATTTTGTTATAGCAGCCTGAGTGGACTAAGACAGTGTCCTTATGGCAAAATTAAATTTAAAAATGAATAATAAACTTTTTTTCCTGCTAGTCTGGAATTATGTGTTGTAGTTAATTATCATGTCTTTTAGTTGCCTTCAGTCTGGAACAATATCTTAGTTTTTGCCTATCTGTTGTGACTTTAACAATTTTAAAGAATATAGGTCATTTGTTTATAGACTGTTTCTCAATTTGGATTTGTTTGATGGTTCTTCATGATTAGATTTAGTTTAAACATTTTGGGCAGGAATATCACAGAAATCATTCGTAGTATATCATCAGAAGGCATATGATTTTAGTTTATCCCATTACTGATGATAATTTATTTGAAAAAATTGGTATCTGTGGGGTGTTTTTACCCTAAAATTATTTTTATTTTGCATTTAATAAATAACTGGGGAATCACTTTGAAAATATTAATTCTTGGGGCTGGTGCAGTAGCTCAGCAGTATCACGCTTCCGTGGCATGTGGGAGGACCTGGGTTTGCACCCCAGCACCACATACACAACTAAGTGTTGGAGTAATGAAAACCAGATGAAAAACTAAATAAAATTGATCCTGTCTTTCTTTCTCTCACTGTCCCTCTCTTAAAAAAAAATTGATTCTTGCCTAAAATTTATTACTGATTTTTGTCAATGTTGATATTTCTAATTCTGTTAATATTTATCAGTTGGAATTTTGCTGTTGGGTAAAGCTTTTCCTTTTCCCCCATTTGTTTGCTAGTTAATTTTTATGGATTCATCAATTTGTTTTATTCAATTGCTTATAATCTGTTTGTTATAATTATTTTCTAGTGCTCAGATGTGACCAGTGAGAACCCCTTTACAGGGACTCCTGTTTCCTTTTGACAATCCCCATCAATTTTCGAGTTCTTTTTTACTAGATAGTCCAATAAGATCTTCTTTGCCCTAGCTCTTAAAGTCAGCTAAGGGCCCTACTTCTGTTTTAGAGGAGAGTGGTATTTAAAAACCAGCCTGGTTAATTGGTGTACTCATCGATACTGCAGAGTTACTACTGCCTTAAGCCTTTCTGGCAATCAAAGGTAGGAGATACACATGACAGTATCCATAGTTCATTATGTATATTGAAAACAGTGAGTTTCGGGCTAGGGATGTAGCTTAGTGTAGAGCTAAAGCTTAGTATGCACAAGGCCCTGGGTTTGTTTCCCAGCACTGGTACCAACAAACAAAAAATTAGTTCCTCTTCAAATCCAGACAACCATGGATTCATGCTAATATAGTCAGTTCCAATTCCTTAACATGGGATTCATTAAAGTCTGCGCCCTTTGTATATTTGTAGCCCATTCTTTGATGGTGAAAAACTTGGTATTCATCCTAAGTATATTTACCTATTTATTCATTTCACTTGTATGTATTCAGCCTACCGAAAAGGAACTGAAATTAACAGTAAGTGTTTTTGTGGAAAGAGGAGCTTGATTAAGTTTTTATATCCTGGGGCTGGAGTGGTGGCTCAGCGGTTTCAGCGCTTGCCTGGCAAGCATGAGGATCCGGGTTCAAACCCCAGCACCACATACACAACTGAGTGTTGGAGCAACTAAGGCCATGTGAAAAACTAAAGTTGTTTTTCTCTTTCTCTGTCTCTCTCACTGTCCCTCTCTCTTTAAAAAAAAAAAAGATTTTATATCCTTATTGAATGGTTATTTGAACAAAATTTATATTTTTTCCTCACAAATTATGGTGGCAGGATGAAGGTTCTCTTGTTCATGTATGACTTTCTTAGCATCATCATAAAATGGTTGTTTTTTCCCCCCCCAGAGTATTTGTGGATTTCTTAACCTTTCCCAAGGGCCTAAAATCCTTTGATATTCAAATCAGTTTTTTAAAAACACCTGGTATGTCAATATTTGCAACTTAATTTTTCAGTTGATTGTCATTGTCATTCAGACTTCAAAGACACTTTGATATTATATTTAAGCCTTAAGGGACATTTTAAAATTAAGGAACTAATTTTTAAAAAAAGTCTGTAATCAGTTGATTAGTAAATGTTTTTTTTTCTCTTACCGTGACTTATTTCCTCATATTACAACTTCAGACATATCTATAAAGAATCAGATATTGAATATTCAGGTCCACTAATATCTTTTTCCCACTAGAAAATTTCTAATAGAAAACTAATGGTAGAGGAGGCCATCCTTTGTCCTTTAAAGCTCTTTTATGAAGATTTGGGTGAGGGAATAAATAGGTTTTATGATTTTGGGAGTGTGTAGGGCTGTGTTCTAGTATAGATTATTGGGCAGTGTTGGTAGCCCATTCTGTTAAAGAGTAGAAACTTGATAGGTGTATCCTCAACCCTTGTAAATATACCATTGAAAATAATTCTCCCTTAACTAATTTGCCTTTAGTTCTCAGGATAAAGAAGGGCTTTTGAGGCAACCTATACACCAGGACTGTTCTTTTGAATTTCAGCTTTGAGTATAAGTGGATAAATTTGCTCAGCTTTATCCTGGAATCAGTCTGGTAAAAAAGATCCTGGTTGTTTGCATACTGATTCTCTCATATACACCCTTCCAAATCATTTTGAAGCATATTTGAAACTACTTAGGTATTATCCAGGACCATTTTAAGAGACTGAATTATTGAATGCTCTCTCTCTCTTTCAGAGAGGATGAATTTTTATTTTTTCATTTGGTTTTTGTTTCTCCAACACTTAGTTGTATATGTGATGCTGGGGTTCAAACCTGGGTACTCAATGCTTGCCAGGAAGTACTCTACTCCTAAGCTACAGTTCCAGCCCTTGAATTCTCTCTTGAGAATAGAGCACTGCCTTTCTTTTTTCTTATGGGAAGAGGCAACAAATGACTGTAGTTCTGTTCTTTACCTATCATTTCTTCCTCCTTCTCCTTTCCCTCCCACCTGCTCTTCTTCCTCCTTGCTGTTTTAGGGATTGAATCCAGGTCTGTGCATGCTAGATTCTACCACTGAGCTGTACTCTAGCTCGAGGCTCAATTAAGTTTGAAAAAAAAATAATATAAATGTATATGTGTAGTTTACTACATAATGTTATGGTATATATATATAAATCCTAAAATGGTTACTGTAATGAAGCAAATTAACATATTCATTGTCTCATAATTTGTGTGTGAGAGAGAGAGAGAGAGAGATGGGGGTTGCTACAATCTACTTATTTATAACAAAGCCCTAATACAATACAATTTTATTAACGATAGTCCTCAAGTTGTGCCTTAGAACTCTAGACTCATTCATTCTACATTTCTACTAATTTGTACCCTTTGGAAAGATTTCTCACCGTGTGCCCCTCCATTACTTTTGCTTTATCCTTTATCTTTCTATGTTGACCTTTTATTTTTCCTTCAAATTTCACATATAAGTGAGATCATGCATTTTTCTTTCTGTGTTTGGCTTACTTCACCTGGCATGAAATTCTCCAGATCCACTCATGTTGTAGCAAATGATAGAATTTTCTTCTTTTAAAGTGTGAATAATAATTGTGTGACACACACACACACAAACTTTTCTTCATTCAACCATCAGTGGACACTTAAGATTGTTTCATATCTTGCCCCTTGTGAAGAATGCTGCAGTGAATGTGAGAGTGCAGATCTTTAGGAGGTGGTGATTTCATTTCCTTTGGGTATATATCCAGAAGAGGGATTACTGAATCATATGGCAGTTCTATTTTTAATTTCTTTAGGAACCTCCATGCTGTTTTCCATAATGACTTGCCCAGTTTCCATTTCTATCATCAGTGTATATTCCCTTTTCTCTACCTCCTTGCCAACATGTGCTATCTCTTCTCTTTTTGAAAATGGTCTTTTTAACAAGTGTGAAATGATACCTCACGATGGTTTTGATTTGCATTTCCCCCATTGATGAGAGCTGTTGAGCAACTTTTCATAAATCTGTTGGTCATTGTTATGTCTGTGGAGAAATTTCTGTTTTGGGTTTTTGCTTGTTTTCTACCTGGCGTATTTATTTATTATTTTAAGGGACATTGAGAGAGAAAGAAAGAGAAAATATTTTTTTTTAAAAGAAGAGAGTGACAGTGAGAGAGACAGAGAGAGAGAAAGGGAGAGAAAGAAAGAATCAATTTTATTTAGTTTTTCATGGTGCCTTCATTGCTCTGAGACTTTGCTGTGTATGTGGTGCTGGATTTTGAACTCACATCCTGGCGCATGCCAGGCAAGCGATATAACCGCTGAGCCACCTCTCTAGCCCCTGTCATATTTATTTGTAAAGCTCAGTGTTAGGGACTGTTTTGACATCTGGTAAAATTAGAAGGGCCTTTAATGAACTAACAGCAAGTTCTTCTCCCACTCTGCTCCCTTGGATATGGCCCTCTAGCCGAACAACCCTCTTTATGGACGGGATCAGATAAGAGTTCCTATTTTTTCCAGAGTAATGGGTTTAGTTCCTACGTGGCTACAAAAGTAAACAAGCTAATCACATTCTCTTGCAGGAGGCAGTGGGCTTCTCATCTTCTTAATACTATAGGCTCTGCCTCCCAAAGCCACTGTTTTTTCACTCTGTTCTCATGTGCATGCCCTATGTGGTCTTCAGTGAATAGTATGTCCTTCCCCTTCAGGCTCTGAGTGCATGTGAAGATTCTGAGTGCACGTGACTAATATTACTGCCAAATTTTACTGTCCAGTGTCAGGTGTCATGTGTTTGGCTATCTTCATAACCCTAGGACAGGAGTCTCTGCCTCTCCAACTGGATGAATAGGAGGCGGTTAAAATGGAGGGGATACATATACATGCATTTTTCTAAGGAGGAGAGCTGTAGCTTTACTGTGTTTCCCAAGTAGTCTTAAAATTCTTGCCGTCCCTCCCCACAAGGCTAAAAACTGCTGAATAAGCTTTGTGAGATGTAATCTCTAACCTGTCTTAAGAAAATTTTTTCATTCTCTAGTATGTTATTTGGTCTAAGACTTCTTATACTGGCAATGATTCATAGCATTTGCAAATATTCCTAACGTTTTAAACTATAATATCTATGGTCCTTTTCATAGAGTCTGCTTTAGAAACTCAAATATAATATATTCATTGTATATAGAACTAAACAATAAGTGAAACATGGGTTTTTTGTTTTAGAATTTCAGTAAGTCTGATTTTTTTTTTTTGGTACCAGGGATTAAATCCAGGGGTACTTCAACCACTGAGCCACCCATCCCTTTTTTAATTTTTAATTTTGATTTTTTTTTTAAGAGAAGGGAGAGAGTGAGACAGAGAATCAATTTTATTTATTTTTTTTCATCTTTTTTTCTCCAACACTTAGTTTTGTATGTGGCCTTGGAGCCTGAGTCTGGGTCCTCGTGCATGCCAGGCAAGTGCTCCACCCACTGAACACCACTCCAGCTCCTTATTTTTTACTTTAAGACAGGGTCTCACTAAGTTGCTTAGAGCCTTGCTAAGTTGCTGAGGCTGGCTTTGAACTGGTGATCCTCCTTCCTCATCCTCCCAAGATGATGGGATTATAGGTGTGTGCCAGCAGTAAGTCTAGATTTTTGACATGACCTAATAGTACTGTCTATTGTAGTAGAAACTTTATTTTTTCTGATCTTGCTGAAATATTCCTTTGACAGATAAAGAAGATTCAGAAATAATTATGCCATGAATTCAGGTATTTTTATATATATATTTTTTTCTTTTTTGGTCCATTATTCAATAGCATTTCTTTGTAAATTTATAAATCCTTTGAGATAACTTGTAACTCATGTATTAATAAGGTAGTATTGATCTTAACATTGTATAACTCCTCATATACATCTGAAGAAAAGTAGTGATATTGTAAAAAGTTGAATTTTTTAATTTTTTAATTTAATTTTTTTAGTCAGAGACTTTTTTTTTGTATCAGGGATTGAACTCAAGCACTTAACCACTGAGCCACATCCCCTGCCCCTTTTTTGTTTTTCTATTTTGAGACATGGTCTCACTGAGTTGCTTGGGGCCCAAGTTGTTTAGGGCCTCGCTGAGTTGCAGAGACTGGACTCAAACTTGTGATCCTTCTGCCTCAGCCTCCAGATCCCCTGGGATTATAGGGGAGCACCACCATCCTGGCTCAAAGACTTTAATTTTTTTTTTTTTAATAAAGAGAAGGAGAGAGTGAGAGAGAGAAAATCAATTTTATTTATTTTATCATCTGGCCTTTGCTTCCCTGACACTTAATTGTGTATGTGGTGCTGGAGTTTGAACCTAGGCAAGCGCTCAAACCACTGAGCCACTGCTCCAGCTCCAAAGACTTTAATTTTTTAAAAATATCTTAAAATTTTTTCCCAATAAAATTTTCATAATTGAAATAATACTTAAAAAAACACATTTCTCCACTAAAAATAGTTTTCCTTTTTGTGCAAAAAAATCATGGTATTTTCTAAATAGTTTTCCTTTTTGTGCAAAAAAACCATGGTATTTTCTATCAGGCCAAAAGTATAAACTCAGGTCTTATTTTCGATAATTTAAAAAATATTTGTGGGTATTTAATTATAATTTGAATTGACTTCATGTCAGTTCTTGTTTTATTCTTGTGAGGAAATGTATCAAATTTTATAGTTTTTTTTTTTACCTTTTTTTTAAAAGAGTGAGAGAGAAACAATCAGTTTTATTTATTTTTTCATCAGGTTTTAGTTTATCCAACACATTGTGTATGTGGTGCTGGGATTTGAATCTGGATCTTTGTGCATGCCAGGCAAGCGCTCTATTACTGAGCCACTGCTCCAGCTCCCTACAGTGTATTTTTGACAATGACTCTTACTATTGTGTAGTTTATTATTTTTAAATTTTATACAATAAACAGGTTATTTAATTTTTGTTGTTTTGCTATAGCAAATTACATTTTTTTTTTTTTGGTAATGGGAATTGAACCAAGGGGTGCTCAACCATATCCCCAGCCTTTTCATTTTTCATTTTGAGACAAGGTCTCACTAACTTGCTTAAGGGCCTCATTAAGTTGCTGAGGCTGGGTTTGAACTTGGAATTCTCCTGACTCAGCCTCTGGAGTTGCTGGGATTACAGGTATGTGCCATTGCACCTGGAATTACATTTGGTATTGATCATGAAATTTGAGATCTATCTTATTCCAGTTTTTCTCTCCCCCTCCTTTTTTTCTTTTAATATTCCGGTGGGAGGAACACTGTATCACTAATATGGCTTTTTATAAACATTTTTACAATTTATTAATCCTCTTGTGAAATAAGTATACAATCTCCACATACAGAGGCATTGAGGAATCTATTCCTGCATTTTGCCAGCATCAACATTGGCTTTTGCAGTACCTGGGTTTCTTCATGCCATTCTTTTGTTCTTCTTGCTGTTTTCTTTAGGTCTTTTCTTCTCATACAGACTGTCTTGCAAATTGATATGGGTTTAATTTTCATTGCATCATCCAAGAAGCGATAAATCATACCAAAGCCAGTTGCCGTACCATCACCAAAATATGTTCTGAATCTGAATACAAAGACATGTAGAGTGGTCATGTAGTCATGTACATTTTAGCTAGTTTTATCTGAACTCCTGGGTTTTTTCTTTCTTTCTTTTTCTTTTTTTAATACCAGGAATTGAACCCAGGGGTGCTTAGCCACTGAGCCACATCCCCAAACCTTTTAATTTTGAAACAGGGTTGCTATGTTGCTTAGGATCTTGCTAAATTGCTGAGGCTGGCCTTGAACTTGGGATCCTCCTGCCTCAGCCTTGTGAGTCACTGTTATTATAGGAGTGTGCTGCTGTGCCTGGCTGAACTTCTGCTTTAGGTACTATTGCCTTCCCCAGGTAAAGGATATTGACCATTAGTTTTTTCTGAAGTAGCTGGCTGCTCACCAACACCTGGTCCAGACAGTTACTGTGTGTCTTATAATGGTGGCCAATCTTTAGGTAGTCATGGAGGAAAAACTATGATTTATTTATTTATTTATTTATTTTGTTTTTGAACAACCTTACAAGATTTTAACAAAATAATATAAAATGTGTATATATTCTGGATATTGCAATTATCCCCAGGAGT